>JAVJIF010008901.1:0-139925 GCA_038442645.1 Agave tequilana | reverse complement strand
GATCCCTGGTGTACGTATTACAGTATCAGTACTCGATACGACGTACAAAGTTGCATTGCCCTTCCTAGTAATAGATTGAGCCAATTTCAGTTTCAGATATTATTTTTTAATATTTTAGATTTTTCAAAATTTTTGAAATTTTTCTTAATATTTGGAAAAATCTCCTTAGTCGGTGTCGACCGATACCGATAATCGGCCTACGATTTTTATTTCACAAAGGAGTAGAATTTTGAGAATTCGCTTTCACCTCGCGTCTTAGAATCATATTCTCTACGTTAGGGTATTTTGGAGGTTTTTCTGAATTTATCAAAATCAGACCCAAACCGATGTCGCCCATTATCAGCGAAACCTTTCAGGATTTTTAATTTGCAAACCGTACTAAATTTCTTGACACCGTTTTTATATATTTCTCAGGCTAATATTCTCTATTTATGTAATTTTTGGGAACCATACAGAGCTAGTACAATTTTACTGAATAAAATAATATTAATTAAATAATATAAAAATATTTTCTCTTTCTTTTCTTTTCCCTCTTCTTCTCCATTTCTCTGGAATTTTCCCATCGCCTTTCCCACCGCCATCTCTCTCTCTTCTATTTTTATAAATCTCTCTCTCCCTCTCTCTCCCTCTCCCTCTCTAATTGGCACATCCTCTCTCTCTCTCTCAGACTCTCACTCTAACCCTCTCCTCTCCCTCTCTCTCTCCACTCTCTTTGTTTTTATTCCATCCATGGAGCAATCCGCCGGCGGCCTTGCCGCCGGCGAACGGCGAGCTCCGGTGGCCAGCGTGTCACGGGCACCACCCCCCCTTCTTCTTCTTTTCCTTCTTCTTCTTCTTCTTTTCTCTTTTCTTTTTCTTTTTCTTTTCCTTCTACTTCTCTTCTTCATCTTCTTCTTCCCCTGTTCCTCTTCTTCTTTTCTTTCTTTTCTTTTCTAGTGATTCTTCTCCCTCACTCTCTCTCGCTCTCTTCCCCTCTGTGCGCGGGCCCACGCCGCCCCGGCGGCCGTCGGCCGCCGTGGCAGCGCGGCCAGGCACAGGGCAACCCTGCTGCCTGTTCTCTCTCTTCTCTCTGTAACGCCCCGATCCCGCTGATACGGGGACGTCACTGCAACGTATATACGTAGGTCAGAACTACCCTCCCGTATATACGCTAAGCATCAGTACAGACAAGAATCAGAGTACGGAAGCAAATGGTGCATTATACATTCCAAACCATGAGTACAATTACAAAGTTATCACCAGAGGTGATCCAATATTTCATGAATATTACATCACTGATATGCGCAAAGCGGGAATACAAGGAAATGAACAAGTTCTGGACGGTCTGCTGGAGATCCACGCTACGCTGCGCCACTCTGATCAGCAACTGGGAGAATCCACACGCTCCTAGCTCCATGACCTGGACGTGAGGTCCAGGGGAGTCAGTTACACCCCCAGGCGAGTGGGATAGAAAGCCAAGTGGCGAAGCAAAGGACGAGCACAAGTGTGCATACAACAAATGATACCAAGTAAGAAGTACTCAGGAGGCAGGTAGGTTAGAATAGGTATGAACAGGTATAGCTTAATAATCATAAAACAGGAGATTCGATATAAAGCTGATTACAAGCAAAAGTGATTGTATACGCTTAGGTCACGGTCCCATGAGACTAGTACATCGAAGGAATAATCCAAACAAGGAAACCCTCATCTATATACCTTTATCTCATGCCACCGAATATCCAAGCGTATAGAATCAGAGTTGCAAATCATACGATAGTCAAAACGGAATGCATAATAAGAACAACATGAATCCAAAAACAGGAACAATGAATAGACAAGACCGGAATACATAAAGGAAGTCATAACAGTCATCCTAACAGGAATCATAATAAAGATCATAGCAGGAATCATCACTGGAATCATATACAAGAAATAAGGATCATAACAATAACTATAACTGGACATATTATTATTATTATTACTCGTCTGACCCATATATTTCGGTATGTGTCCAGGTGTGCACCCCAACACACATACATCCATATATAAGCTAGCCGAGGGTTGTTAACGAAGCAGATGGAGAACTGATAGAGCTTCTTATAATGGTACTCATGCACCGGGGACCAGTCTTCTGGCCCAACGGTTCCCACCACCTGGGGGACGGCTTTGTTCACATGCACCGGGGACCAGTTTAGTGGTCCAACGGTTCCCACACCTGGGACCGGCTTTGGAGGCTCGAAGTCCCCCTAATAGTAATCATAACAGTAATCATAACAGTACCGCAATATATGTCATTCCCATACTATAAGCAAGATATCATTCCGGCATCCATCACTTCCTCCCATACCATACAAGTTGTCCTTTTATGGCTTATTAACATATACCAAGAGATTGATAATAAGTCTGGGTAAGTCATGACATAATAAAAGGGTCTTGCCAGATAGTGGCATGCCAGGTAGTCAGGTGATAACATACTAGATGGTCAGGTGATATACATGTGTTAAAAGGAAGCATGTAACTAACAGATCTGAAATAATAGCAGGGCAAGTGATAACATATCAGAAACCAAGAACACAACGACCACGAAGGGTCTGCCAAGCATAGTATGAAAGCAGTAAAGGGTATATGAAATAAAGTATATGAAAACATGAAAAGAAATACTTATCGTCCCGACGAAACGAGAAACTCAAATAGAGATGAAAGAAGAGCGAGACTACTCGCATAATCAAAGAAATAGAAGATAGCGAGAACACTCGCCTAAATCACCAGAAACGCCGAAAGGTCTGAAGTCCATAGAACTCGGGACGCGCCATAAATCCACAGCAAACAGACAGGATTAGTCGACTAGGGAGAGATATAGTAGTCGACTTATGAAGGGTTTAGTCGACTATAGATAAGGGGCAAGTCGACTAGGAAAATGAGGTATTCGACTAGGAAAATGGGATAGTCGACTATAGGGTTCAAGTCGACTAGGAAAGGGAGTAGTCGACTATAGAAGACTACGTTTCAAAGAGTTAGTCGACTAGGGAAGGGATTAGTCGACTAATGAAGGGATCAAGTCGACTGACAGAGTGAAAACAGAAAAACAGAACTCTGTCAAGGAAGAGGGTGGTTTGATTTTGTGGAGAGGTTGTGTGGTGATAGTTTTGGAAAAGGTAAAGAAGAAGGTGGAGGCTATGGTGAAGTTGTGGAGTTGAGGTGGTTTCCATGGAGATGGAGAAGGAGGAAGATGAAGGTAAAGGGTTGGGAGAAATTGTAGGGGTTGTTGTGGTGGTGGAGATGAAGAGGAGTTGGTGGAGGTTTTGGCTTTGGTGAAGTGATGAAGTGATGAATGAAATGAAATGGAGAAGGAGAGGTATTTATAGAGTTTTGGATTTGTGAAGGTGATGCAAATAAATAAAAGAGAGGGGCTTATTTGCAAAAATGGGAGGGGGTGAGGTGTTTCTCTTGGCCAATGGTGGCTTGCCATGGTGAGGGGTGAGGTGGAATGGAAGTGTGTGGAAGTTGGTGAGGTGTCCCTTGGCCAATCATAACTTGCCATGGAGATGGTGAGGTGGAGGTTTGTGTGGTGGAGAATTGGTGGAAATGTGTGGATGAAAATGGAAGCTTAGGGAGGAAGAAAAGAATAAAGGAAAAGGAAAAAATGGAAAAGAAATATAATGAGAAGATATTTTCTTGGGAGAGAAGATGAAAATAATGGAAGTGGCGAATTCCGGGATTCAGTAGCAAATACGGAAATCTTTCGGAAAATACCAGAATCGTCCGAAATTCAAGTATCTCGGAACGACCCGAAATAATTATCAAAAATCAAGAATATAATACTAAGTATCATAGTGAAATCCGTTTAAGAAATACTTTATAGTTTTAAAACTAAAAATCCCGGAATCAGTTACCTACCGACTGAAGGAATTTTCATAAAATCATAAAATGCTCAGAAAAAGAATGTAGGTAGAAAATAGGATTCTAAGGAATAATGTCTAAAGGACCATCATGAAATTCCAAACTGTTTGAGAATTAAAATCCAGGAATCGGTCAGCGGCACTGGCCGACACCGGTTTTGAAGAAATTCATTTTAATTCCAGAAAAATCTAGAAAATCATAGAAAATATATAATAAGGGAAAATGATATTTAAAATTAAAATCGGTCAAATCTAATCACGGAAAGACCAAATCGAATAATATACTATAATCGGGTTCCTGGTTCGGACTGGGACTGACTCCGAGTCCACGAATCCAAATCCAAGACAAAAACAATTATATAAGGAATTCATAAAGCAAAACAAATACAGGAAACAAATCGAAAAAATACGATCAGAAAATCTGAATACGCAACTAAGTACGTTATTCCGGGAACGGGGTATTACAATCCACCCACCTTACAAAAAATTGCGTCCTCGCAATTTCGTTAAGGGGTAAATTGAACACAAAGGGGACAAAGGCTGGAATAAAGGCTTCATAAAACCAAAACAGGGTAAAGGATGGAAAAGGATTAGGAATCAAAGGAAGGATGATCAAGATAGAATAGATAACTCTGTACTTGTAGTTGGAATGTATAACCAAGACTCATGCATTCTGGACGTACTGAGGAAGTAAGAGCCTAAGCTCTGATACCAACCTGTAACGCCCCGATCCCGCTGATACGGGGACGTCACTGCAACGTATATACGTAGGTCAGAACTACCCTCCCGTATACGCTAAGCATCAGTACAGACAAGAATCAGAGTACGGAAGCAAATGGTGCATTATACATTCCAACACATGAGTACAATTACAAAGTTATCACCAGAGGTGATCCAATATTTCATGAATATTACATCACTGATATGCGCAAATGCGGGAATACAAGGAAATGAACAAGTTCTGGACGGTCTGCTGGAGATCCACGCTACCGCTGCGCCACTCTGATCAGCAACTGGGAGAATCCACACGCTCCTAGCTCCATGACCTGGACGTGAGGTCCAGGGGAGTCAGTTACACCCCCAGGCAAGTGGGATAGAAAGCCAAGTGGCGAAAGCAAGGACGAGCACAAGTGTGCATACAACAAATGATACCAAGTAAGAAGTACTCAAGAGGCAGGTAGGTTAGAATAGGTATGAACAGGTATAGCTTAATAATCATAAAACAGGAGATTCGATATAAAGCTGATTACAAGCAAAAGTGATTGTATACGCTTAGGTCACGGTCCCATGAGAGACTAGTACATCGAAGGAATAATCCAAACAAGGAAACCCTCATCTATATACCTTTATCTCATGCCACCGAATATCCAAGCGTATAGAATCAGAGTTGCAAATCATACGATAGTCAAAACGGAATGCATAATAAGAACAACATGAATCCAAAAAACAGGAACAATGAATAGACAAGACGGAATACATAAAGGAAGTCATAACAGTCATCCTAACAGAATCATAATAAAGATCATAGCAGGAATCATCACTGGAATCATATACAAGAAATAAGGATCATAACAATAACTATAACTGGACCTATTATTATTATTATTACTCGTCTGACCCATATATCTCGGTATGTGTCCAGGTGTGCACCCCAACACACATACTCCATATATAAGCTAACCGAGGGTTGTTAACGGAAGCAGATGGAGAACTGATAGAGCTTATATAATGGTACTCATGCACCGGGGACCAGTCTTCTGGCCCAACGGTTCCCACCACCTGGGACCGGCTTTGTTCACATGCACCGGGGACCAGTTTAGTGGTCCAACGGTTCCCACCACCTGGGACCGGCTTTGGAGGCTCGAAGTCCCCCTAATAGTAATCATAACAGTAATCATAACAGTACCGCCAATATATGTCATTCCCATACTATAAGCAAGATATCATTCCGGCATCCATCATTCCTCCCATACCCATACAAGTTGTCCTTTTATGGCTTATTAACATATACCAAGAGATTGATAATAAGTCTGGGTAAGTCATGACATAATAAAAGGGTCTTGCCAGATAGTGGCATGCCAGGTAGTCAGGTGATAACATACTAGATGGTCAGGTGATATACATGTGTTAAAAGGAAGCATGTAACTAACAGATCTGAAATAATAGCAGGGCAAGTGATAACATATCAGAAACCAAGAACACAACGACCACGAAGGGTCTGCCAAGCATAGTATGAAAGCAGTAAAGGGTATATGAAATAAAGTATATGAAAACATGAAAAGAAATACTTATCGTCCCGACGAAACGAGAAACTCAAATAGAGATGAAAGAAGAGCGAGACTACTCGCATAATCAAAGAAATAGGAAGATAGCGAGAACACTCGCCTAAATCACCAGAAACGCCGAAAGGTCTGAAGTCCATAGAAATCGGGACGCGCCATAAATCCACAGCAAACAGACAGGATTAGTCGACTAGGGAGATATAGTAGTCGACTTATGAAGGGTTTAGTCGACTATAGATAAGGGGCAAGTCGACTAGGAAAATGAGGTATTCGACTAGGAAAATGGGATAGTCGACTATAGGGTTCAAGTCGACTAGGAAAGGGAGTAGTCGACTATAGAAGACTACGTTTCAAAGAGTTAGTCGACTAGGGAAAGGGATTAGTCGACTAATGAAGGGATCAAGTCGACTGACAGAGTGAAAACAGAAAAACAGAACTCTGTCAAGGAAGAGGGTGGTTTTGATTTTGTGGAGAGGTTGTGTGGTGATAGTTTGGAAAAGGTAAAGAAGAAGGTGGAGGCTATGGTGAAGTTGTGGAGTTGAGGTGGTTTCCATGGAGATGGAGAAGGAGGAAGATGAAGGTAAAGGGTTTGGAGAAATTGTAGGGGTTGTTGTGGTGGTGGAGATGAAGAGGAGTTGGTGGAGGTTTTTGGCTTGGTGAAGTGATGAAGTGATGAATGAAATGAAATGGAGAAGGAGAGGTATTTATAGAGTTTTGGATTTGTGAAGGTGATGCAAATAAATAAAAGAGAGGGGCTTATTTGCAAAATGGGAGGGGGTGAGGTGTTTCTCTTGGCAATGGTGGCTTGCCATGGTGAGGGGTGAGGTGGAATGGAAGTGTGTGGAAGTTGGTGAGGTGTCCCTTGGCCAATCAAAACTTGCCATGGAGATGGTGAGGTGGAGGTTTGTGTGGTGGAGAATTGGTGGAAATGTGTGGATGAAAATGGAAGCTTAGGGAGGAAGAAAAGAATAAAGGAAAAGGAAAAATGGAAAAGAAATTATAATGAGAAGATATTTTCTTGGGAGAGAAGATGAAAATAATGGAAGTGGCGAATTCCCGGGATTCAGTAGCAAATACGGAAATCTTTCGGAAAATACCAGAATCGTCCGAAATTCAAGTATCTCGGAACGACCCGAAATAATTATCAAAAATCAAGAATATAATACTAAGTATCATAGTGAAATCCGTTTTAAGAAATACTTTATAGTTTTAAACTAAAAATCCCGGAATCAGTACCTACCGACTCCGAAGGAATTTTCATAAAATCATAAAATGCTCAGAAAAAGAATGTAGGTAGAAAATAGGATTCTAAGGAATAATGCCTAAAGGACCATCATGAAATTCCAAACTGTTTGAGAATTAAAAATCTAGGAATCGGTCAGCGGCACTGGCCGACACCGGTTTTGAAGAAATTCATTTTAATTCCAGAAAAATCTAGAAAATCATAGAAAATATATAATAAGGGAAAATGATATTTAAAATTAAAATCGGTCAAATCTAATCACCGGAAAGACCAAATCGAATAATATACTATAATCGGGTTCCTGGTTCGGACTGGGACTGACTCCGAGTCACGAATCCAAATCCAAGACAAAACAATTATATAAGGAATTCATAAAGCAAAACAAATACAGGAAACAAATCGAAAAAATACGATCGGAAAATCTGAATACGCAACTAAGTACGTATTCGGGAACGGGGTATTACACTCTCTCTCTCACACACACTGTAACTCTCCCCCACTCTCTCTGTTCTGGAAGGCCGGCCTTGTCGCCGGCAGGCCGTCACGCCACTGGTGGCGGTGCACCACCACGCCCCACAGCCCTGGGCGCCACCCTCTCCCTTTCTTCTTCTTCTTCTTCTTCTTTTCTTTCTTCTCCTCCTCCTTCTACTATAAAATCCTTCCCCTCTCTTGCTTTCTCTCTCTCTGTAACGCCCCGATCCCGGCGATACGGGGACGTCACTGCAACGTATATACGTAGGTCAGAACTACCCTCCCGTATATACGCTAAGCATCAGTACAGACAAGAATCAGAGTACGGAAGCAAGTGGTGCATTATACATTCCAACACATATAGTACAATTACACAGTTATCATCAGAAGTGATCACAATATTACATGAATATCATATCACTAGTATGCGCAAATGCGAGAATACAAAAGATATACATATATGAACAGTATAAAAGGTGTCCACATATATGTATACAAGGAATGTACAAGTATGAATAGAAAAAGGGCACTCACGAGTTTGCTAAGGGAAAACTCGAAAGGCATACAGGGGGTCTGGAAGGATGGAGCACTGAAAGGTCAACCGGGGTCCACGCTACCGCAGCGCCACTCTGATGCAGCAACAGGAAACCCATACGCTCCAAGCTCCGAAACCTGGACATGAGAATCCAGGGGAGTCAGTGAAACTCCCAGGCGAGTATGATATGATGCCAGGTGGCGAGCAAGGATGAGTACAAGTGTCAAGTACCGAAGACAGGAGGGTTAGAAACACAAGTGAAGTATATATAAGAACGGGTATAACGTAACAATCGTAAAACAGGAAATCCGAAGTAAAACTGATCACAAGCAAAATTGTTGTATACGCTTAGGTTACGGTCCCATGAGACTAGTACATCGAAGGAATAATCCAAACAAGGAAACCTCATCTATATACCGTTATCTCATGCCACCGAATATCTAAGCGTATAGAATCAGAGTTGCAAAGTAGTCATAACAAGAATACATAACAGATGTGACAAGAGTGCATAACAGGTATCAAAACAGGAATCATAACAGTAATCATAATTGGGGTCACAGGAAACACCTATTATTATTATTACTCGTCTGACCCATATATCTCGGTATGTGACCTGGTGTACGGCCAACCCACATACATCCATATATAAGCAAGTCGAGGGTTTGATTAGTATCCAATATTGCATATTTTACATCATAACTCCCATGCATATTACAAATAAATATGTGATTTTTACTCCTCTTCTCTACATATTTGCAGGTACACACTTAATGGAGAGATATCCAAATAATCACTTAATTAACACTAATTAAGTGATTAATCCATGATTAAGATAAAGCCAAATTCAAATCCAGATCCAGAGAAATCCGCGCAACAAACGAAGATTCTAGATATACCACGTGGCTAACAACCTTGTAACTAATCTCCACCAGAAAGTTGTTAGCCAACGGCCACAAAAGTGCCGCGACTTGCGGCGGATCCACCGCAAAATCCGGGCCGTTGGATCTCAGATTTTGCGCCAACAAACTAGACTCTCGAAGGTTCTCATCCATACTATAAATACTCCATGAAGACCTGCGTACAAAAACTGAATGGAGAAGAGAGGAGATTAGTTTAGTTGTAATTTTCATGTATTTTTCTCTAGTTTTATTTCTTTAGATCCCTCTTCTTCTTCCCTAGAATTCAATGTAAAAGAGAGTGATTGTGAGGGAGAGAGCTTGTGTAATCAAGGGTGACACTTGAAGCAACAAGGATTGATCCATCCTCCTTCCTCTACTTGAAGCTTGGTTCTAGTTTTCTTGCATTCTTACTTGCTTTATTTCACTTCTTGCTTTAATTACTTGCAATTACTTCCATGCTTTGTTTTACCTTTCTTATGGCTTGTTCTAGCTAATTCTTTCTCCATGTACTAGTTTACCACTAGATTTGCCATCTTAACTAACTCAAGTGTGATTGCTCTACTTCATCTTGCAAGTGTATGATCTTCTCTTCTCCGATGGTTAAACCACCGTCTTCCAAGTGAGAAAGCAATTAGGTCAACACGCTAGACGAACCCTACGCCAATGGAGTGACAACATTAGGCACGCATTCGCTATCAAGAAGTCTAGTAAGTCTTGGCAAGCTAGCAAGGTAAGCTAGTCATGGTGTTCTTTCATTCAAGCTTCTTTAAGTTTTCTTTCTTTTTTTGTGAATACCACATCCACTTCTTGATTTCTTTTCCAACGATTTCCACCATGAACATAGCCATCCTTTCTTTTAGTTTCTTTTACATTTGATTCATTAAGTTTATAAACAAGAGAAGAACACTCGTTGTTCACTTCACTACCACACGTAAAGCTTCTATCGCGAGCTCTCCCTGAGATTCGACTCGGTATAGCCCTATGCTATAGCGGAGACAAGAAAGGGTACATCAAATACATTCTTATACACATAATAAGTACACCTTTCCCGTCCAATAAAAATGGCGCCGTTGCCGGGGAGAGCAACGTATTTTTTAGGTTAAAGTGAAGTACTAAACGATCCTTCTTCTCTGTTGCAGGTTACAGGAGAAGAAAACAGGAAACTATTCATTGCAGTAACATACAAGTGGACCTGGGACTCTGCTAAAGAAAGCAGAGCCCAGGATCCCTCCAAATTGCCGCGGATCCACGGCACTTTGCCGTGGGAACGCGGCAATAAGGAGTTCACTACTCACCAATTTTCTGCAGGGCTTCTGGTTCTGTAAAATACATCTGTTTCTATACTTTATTTCCTGTATTCTGCATCCTACTCCTGCTTAATTAAAAAACAGTAAAAAGTTGGTTGAATTGTTAAAAATGTTTAGACACTTGCATTTTAGGCACGTGTCTCTTCAATTCTTTACTTTTACTGTTGAAGAGTGCTGGAGGCAAGGTACGTGTTTGCATTGCATTTAGACTAGGACAAACTCCTTGCTTGATTTTCATGCTTTGAGTGTATCCTAGCTATATTTCTTGTACACTTGCACAATTCAAATCTAAGGGCATACTCGTAAATAAGATAAGGTGGGGGAGGTCATTACCCTTTCCTTAGCCCGAAAACCACAACCCAAGCACTCACTAACCAAAGCCTAATTTAATAAAAAGTAGACGTTGGCCCTAGGGACATCTCGGACTCACTTAGGAGATTATCCTAAGGGGGAAAAGTGTTAGAATTTAACTCTTGCAAAATCGGTGTCTAGGAAAGGGGTTGAGGGCCGAAAGCCCGAAGGTTGCTGGTTACTTAATTAAGGAACGTCTCCGGACGGAAAACCTCCCACCAACCTTACCCTTCCCTGGCTGATTAGCTTGTGGTTAGAGTCTGCACTAAACCTCCCGTGGACGGTCTATTTGTTAGGAGTTGTCTAGGTCTAAGTCTACCCTAACTTAGGTTAGAATTTTCTTTCTTTCTTCTGTTTGTTTGTTTGTTTGATTTTGTTTGTGATTGTGTGATATGGCTTACAATTACAATTCTTTCCATCCATATGTCACACACACTCCATATTCGGATAATTCCAACCCGGTGTTTTATAATATGCACCAACCACATACACCGGGTTGGCCTTATCCGAATCAATACGACCCATACCCCCCATCTAATAATTATAATGTCCAAAATATTTCAACTCTTCATCGAGTCATTGGGGATTCCAGTCCCCCGAGTTTAATTATCAACCTCCTTGTCCATCATTTTTACCAAGTCCACAATATTCACAAGATTCATTTCCCGATTCCGCTTCATATACTCCTTTTTCTGAACCAGTTGAAGAAAAATCTGATTTACTAAGGAGTTTAGAAGCTAACTTACAGAGAGCTGAGCAAACATTTTCAGAACCATTTTCCTCTCCAATTCCACAGTATTTTCAAGAGTCTTACTCAGTTCCACCATTTCCTAATGAACAACCATTTGTCATGGAAACGAGTAAAGATTTCTTGTGTGAGTCCACTCTTCCATCACCACACATTTTTGACTCACACTATTCACAAACTTTCCAAAGTCAAGATTCCTATACTCCCATTCTAGAACAATCCTTTGAAGATACATCAATTCTAGAAAAGAGTATAGACATCTTGCAAGAGTCTATGTTACAATATCAAAAATCACATGCCAAGTCTATCAATAGTGTGAAAGAACAATTGGATAACCTTCTTAGGAAAGAGGAAACTCTATCCTATCAACATTTGACTAATCCAGTTATACCACACTCTATTGATATGACTCAAGACTCTTGTCATCTTGGAAATCCAGATTCAATTTCAGCACACTCACCTGAACTTGTCCAAGCTTCAGATCCCGTTGACATTTTGGCAAGTTTTTCATTTCCTAAACTTGAACTTGTCTAAAATTCAAATCCCGTTGACATTTGGCAAGTTTCTCATTTCCTAAAAATGAACTTGTCCACACTTCTGATCCAATTGACAATTTGGCAAGTTTTCCTTTTTCTGAAATTGAACTGGAACATGATTTTGATCCTGAATTTCCACTTGATGATTCCATATTACTTCCTGATTCAATCATGACTCCGGTGTCTTCACATAATTCCACTTCATTTCCCGAGTCAGTATTGGATCCATTTCCTATCCATTGTGAAATTGAATCACCAATCTTTTATGATCACATAGAACTTGGCCAATTCCATACTTCTGAAAATCCCATTGATAAATTGGCAAGTTCTCCACATTTAATTGAACTACATGAGGAATTTGATCTTGAACCCCAACTTGTGATTCAATTCTTTTCCTGATTCAGTAATGACTCCGGTATCTTTACCTCACTTCAATCCTTTTCCGGAGTCGACATTGAATCCATTCCAAATTCACAATGAAGTTGAATCACCCATCTGTGAGGATCATTTCGAACTTACCCAATTTTACACTTCTGAAGATACAATTGACATTTTGGCAAGTTCTCCATCTTGTGGAATTGAACTCAATGAGAAATGTGACCTTGATTTTCTCGATCTCTTTACTTCTGAAACTGATCATACAATTCTAGTGGAAGATGTTGATTTAAGTTTTGAAGAATTGTATGGTGATGAGCTAGAATTTCTTAATATTGGAAGTAAAGAGATATCACCTTTAGAAAGTCACATTCCATTGTTGGAGAATGATTGTGGACTTGAGTTTCCATTTCTTGACTTGGACCATATTTCTGAACTCACTTCGACTCCTGAACCGTCACTTGACTTAAGTCACATTTCTGAGTCAGTATTCATTCCTGTCCTTCCAGAATCCAAGTCAACTGTTATATCATTTCATGCACCATTTTTGGACAAGGATCTTGATAAATTTGACTCTGAAATTATTAGGAAAATCTTAAAATTAGATGGGGTCATGTATATAATAAAAATCTTCCATGCATACATCATTTTAGTGGGTCATATTTTTGCTATTTTTGGTGGGTTCCTGAAAACCCAAAGAAAAGATGATTGGGCCATGTTCCGTGGACCAATCAGACCACCACCGGAACCACCACCTTAAGGTAATTTTTCCTTCCCTCTTCATTTTGTTTCATGCATACATATATCATGATGCATTGAGGACAATGCATGAAATAAGTGTGGGGGAGGGTTTACTAACTTAGAGTTTTAGATTTTATTTCTTTTACACTTCTTTTAGAGTTTTTAGATTTTCTTTATTTTACACTTCTTTTAATAAATAAAAATAAAATAAAAACTTTTTGAAATAAGAGACAAAGTTTTGTTCTATTTTTAAGAAAATTAAGATGTATCTTAGAAATAAGAAAGCCTTAATTATGACATCTTAAACATAGTTGAAGTAATAGATCTTGTTTGAAATTATAGACTAAGTAAGTAAAATTGGTGAGATATTTTTATCTTGAATTTTTACCTTAGATAAATATGCACTTTACACTTACACATTTCTTGGGATGGAGACAAAGACTAAAAATGCCATATAAATAAAAAAAAAAAAAAGAAAAAAAAAGAAAAAAAATATATATATATAAATAAAAGATCACTTATTAAGCTGGATAACTATACCTCAAGAAGCATGGTTACTCACGCCTAACGGTGATCTCACTTATTAAGCTGGATAATTATGCCTCAAGAAGCATGATTATTCACGCCTAACGGTGATAATAAATAATCCCCTTTAGTTTCGTGACCTTTTCTACTCGAGACCTTAAACCCGAGGGATGTTTTCTCATCTGGTGCCCTAAGACCGTCTGGTTTGGGAGTCATCGGTTAAAGGCTCGTTACAAGGGTAGACTAGAAAGCCTAAACTAAGGGAAGAAAAAAAGCATAAAAAAAAATATATATAAATAAATAAATGGCTTTATGGTTGGAGTTGAAATCCCAGAAATCTTCACTTACACGGTGTGCATACTATCTAGGTTTTATGAAAGATAAAGTATTCAATCCAATTTTGAATTCTTACCTTAATTAAAAACAAGATCTTGCATGGATACTAAGTTTAAGGAAGAATAATTATAGGTGGACTTATGACCTAGGATCACTTATATTTTTGCAAAAATAGTTCGTAAACATGTCTCTTATTCAAAATGCGTTTTCAAAATACTAACATTTGTCTTCTTTCTTTATGGATTTGTGGGTGTAATCCGCTGAAAACCCTCAGGAGACAACACTCCTCCTCTAGGGTAACCTAGAGGTTTAACGGCTTGTTGCACATGCTCAGTGCAATCGCGTCACCTGCGAAAGTGGTGCAATAAATTGGTAGTTTAGATTTTTCTTTTCTTTTTCTTAGTTTTGCTCGGGACGAGCAAAAGAATAAGTGTGGGGTGTGATTAGTATCCAATATTGCATATTTACATCATAACTCCCATGCATATTACAAATAAATATGTGATTTTTACTCCTCTTCTCTACATATTTGCAGGTACACACTTAATGGAGAGATATCCAAATAATCACTTAATTAACACTAATTAAGTGATTAATCCATGATTAAGATAAAGCCAAATTCAAATCCAGATCCAGAGAAATCCGCGCAACAAACGAAGATTCTAGATATACCACGTGGCTAACAACCTTGTAACTAATCTCCACCAGAAAGTTGTTAGCCAACGGCCACAAAAGTGCCGCGACTTGCGGCGGATCCACCGCAAAATCCGGGCCGTGGATCTCAGATTTTGCGCCAACAAACTAGGCTCTCGAAGGTTCTCATCCATGCTATAAATACTCCATGAAGACCTGCGTACAAAAACTGAATGGAGAAGAGAGGAGATTAGTTTAGTTGTAATTTTCATGTATTTTTCTCTAGTTTTATTTCTTTAGATCCCTCTTCTTCTTCCCTAGAATTCAATGTAAAAGAGAGTGATTGTGAGGGAGAGAGCTTGTGTAATCAAGGGTGACACTTGAAGCAACAAGGATTGATCCATCCTCCTTCCTCTACTTGAAGCTTGGTTCTAGTTTTCTTGCATTCTTACTTGCTTTATTTCACTTCTTGCTTTAATTACTTGCAATTTACTTCCATGCTTTGTTTTACCTTTCTTATGGCTTGTTCTAGCTAATTCTTTCTCCATGTACTAGTTTACCACTAGATTGCCATCTTAACTAACTCAAGTGTGATTGCTCTACTTCATCTTGCAAGTGTATGATCTTCTCTTCTCCGATGGTTAAACCACCGTCTTCCAAGTGAGAAAGCAATTAGGTCAACACGCTAGACGAACCCTACGCCAATGGAGTGACAACATTAGGCACGCATTCGCTATCAAGAAGTCTAGTAAGTCTTGGCAAGCTAGCAAGGTAAGCTAGTCATGGTGTTCTTTCATTCAAGCTTCTTTAAGTTTTCTTTCTTTTTCTTGTGAATACCACATCCACTTCTTGATTTCTTTTCCAACGATTTCCACCATGAACATAGCCATCCTTTCTTTTTAGTTTCTTTTACATTTGATTCATTAAGTTTATAAACAAGAGAAGAACACTCGTTTGTTCACTTCACTACCACACGTAAAGCTTCTATCGCGAGCTCTCCCTGAGATTCGACTCGGTATAGCCCTATGCTATAGCGGAGACAAGAAAGGGTACATCAAATACATTCTTATACACATAATAAGTACACCTTCTTAGTCTAATCAGGGTTGTTAACGGAAGTAGATGGAGAACTGATAGAACTTCTTATAGTGGTTTCCATACACCTGGAACCGGCTTTGGAGGCCCAAAGTCCCCCTATTCAGTAATTCAGATTCACTACCGCCAGTACATATATATATATATGTATATACATACTTTTATACCCCACCACTATAAGCAAGATATCATTCCGGCATCCATCACTTCCTCCCATACCCATACAAGTTGTCCTTTTTATGGTTTATTAACAGAATTATCAGGTTACGGGATTAACTGGACATAACAGTAATAATTGGATTCTAGAGGTGGCCCCCACGGATTCAAGAGGTGGCCCCCACCGAGTAAGGTGTGGCACTTTGTTCCGTGTGGCACTTAGTTCCATAAAACAAGACAGGATTCCCGTAAACATGACAATTACAAAGTCAGGTGTATCATGCTTGGTTTAAAGGATAGCATGACAAGGTGGTGGTATATCAAGTAACATGCATAACAATGGGATCGATATAGTCCGGGTCAGTCCTGTCATAACAAGAGGGTCTAGCAAGGTAGTGGCATGCCAGGTAGTCAGGTGATAACATACTAGATGTCAGGTGATATACATGTGTTAAAAGTAAGCATGCAACTGATATATCTAAGGCAATAACATGGCAATGATAACATAGCAGAAATCTAGAAGTCAACGACCACGAAGGGTCGGCCACGCATGGTATAAAAGCATCAAAAGATATATATAGACATGGAATCAAATACATGAAAATAGGAAATGAAATACTTATCGTTCCGACGAAACTGGAAACTCAAATAGAGATAAGAGAAGAGCGAGACTACTCGCATACAAGAAAGTAGCGAGTGAGAATACTCGCCTAAATCCTCAAAGCGCCGAAAGATCCGAAATCCACGACATCCGGGGCACGCCATAAACTATGATATATATATGTAGAGTGAAGAGGAGAGAGAAAGAGAGAAGTGAAGATGATGTTAGTCAAGATACAAGTCAAGAAGTATAATATACAACATATAAACCAAGTATAAGATCCAAGTTTGAGAAGGTAAATAACTGTAACAAACAGACAGAATTAGTCGACTAGGGTAGGATGAGTAGTCGACTAATAAAGGGGTTAGTCGACTAACAGTCTGGTATAGTCGACTAATACTGGGTTCCAGAGAGTTGATATTCTGATTCAGGAAAAGTTAGTCGACTAGGGTCATAGGGGTAGTCGACTAACAGACATGACAAGTCGACTGATAGTTAGGCTAAGTCGACTAATACTGTGATACAGAGAGTTAAGGTTTTGGTTCAGGAAAAGTTAGTCGACTAGGGTCAAGGGTGTAGTCGACTAAGGGTCTCTAGTCGACTAGGAACTAAGGTAAGTCGACTAAAACTGTGTTTCCAGAAAATGGTTAAGTTTCAAATGAAAGGGTTAGTCGACTAATGGCTAGGTCAAGTCGACTAATCGTGGGAAAACAGCAAACAGAACAGATTTCTAGGGTTTTGGTTTGATGACTAATTAATCATGGATTTGAAGACATATTTGTACAAGATATGAAAATACAAACATACTAAGAATAAATCAAGTCTAGATGAGGAAGATTACTCACCAAATTGATGATGGAGAGGAAGAGGAAAGGTAGAGTTGGTGATGATCCTTGAGGAAGAAGGAGATGGAGAAGTTGTTGTTGTTGGTGATGGAGGAGGTGGAGCTTGGCCGGAGTTGGGAGGAGTCCTCGCCGGCGACGTGGCCGGAGGTGGCTGGCCGGAGGTTGGGTCGGCCGGTTCTCTTGGAGAAGAAGAAGAAGAAGAAAGAAATGAGAGGAGAAAAGAAAGAAAAGGAAAAAATAGAAATGTAAAGGGAAAGTTTATATAGGTTTGAGATTTTGTAAAGGGGTTACAATTAAACAAAAGAGAGGGACTTAATTGCAAATAAGGGAGGATGAGGTGTCTCCTCTAGCCACACTTGGCAAGCCATGGAAGAGAGAGAAAAAGAGATGCATTTAATGGAGGGAGTAGGTGGAAGTGTGTGGTGTTGGAATTTTGGAGGAAGTGGGATTTTTGGAAAATAGAAAAGCTTGTGGTTGTGGAGGAAGGAAAAAGGAAAGGAAAAGAAAAGGAATTACAATGAGAAGATATTTCTCTTTGACTTGAAAGATGAAAATATTGAAAAGGCTGATTCCGGGTTTAAATCATGGATGCGGAAAACATTCGGAAAATGCCGGAATCGTCCGAAATTCAAGTATCTCGGAACGACCCGAAATAATTATCAAAAATCAAGAATATTATATTAAGTATCATAGTGAAATCCGTTCGAAGAAATACTTTATAGTTTTGAAACTAAAAATCCCGGAACCAGTTATCTACCGACTCCGATGGAATTTTCATAAAATCATAAAATCTTCAGAAAAAGAATGTAGGTAGAAAATATGATTCTAAGGAATAAAGCCTAAAGGACCATCATGAAATTCCAAACTGTTTGAGAATTAAAAATCCAGGAATCGGTCAGCGGAACTGGCCGACACCGGTTTTGAAAACTTTCATTTTAATTCCAGAAAAATCTAAAAAATCATAGAAAATATATAATATTGAAAAATGATATTTAAAACTAAAATCGGTCAATTCTAATTATCAGAATGTCTAAATCGAGTAATACTCTAGGATCGGGCCTTCGGTTCAGACTAGGGCTGACTCCGAATCCACGAATCCAAATCCAAGACAAAACAATCATATAAGGAATTCATAATACAGAATAAATACAGGAAACAAATCGAAAAAATACGACCGAAAATCTGAATACGCAACTAAGTACGTATTCCGGGAACGGGGTATTACACTCTCACTCCTCTTCTCCCTCCCCTTGTCGCCGACCGCGACCAGCTACGGTCGCGGAGGCCGCCGCCGGCCTGAGCTGCGGCGGGCGCCACCGGCAAGCCCGGCCGGTGGCCGGCTAGTGGGCGACAGCAGCAGCTGTCGCTGCTGCTGCTGCTGTTGTTTCTTGTTGGGTTCGGGTATGAACCTGAACCCATTAACCCTATTGGGTTTGTTTTGAAACCCATTAATCCCAATAACCCTCTAACACGACCCGATAACCCATTAACCCATTACCCATATAACGTAAGTTATGGCTTTGGGTCATCAGATCTAAACCCGACCCGGTATCCTACCAAACCCACATCCAAAACCCAATAAAGGTAATATTACATAAAATCCCTGCTAATTTTTATTATTTGCATTTGAAATATCTTTATGACATATTTAATCCTTTTATGTGGTTTCTAGTATTCGGGCGATATCTGGAGCATCCGGACTCCGATTTGGACGATCCTGGAACCGTTATGATCGTGAGAAAGAGAGCTACCTTTTGATGGTTAGTTTGTGAGTATTTTCTTTTTAATAAATTATATTTATTCATGTTTAATAAATTGAGTGATTGCTTTAGTTAATAAATCGTGATCATGGGTAAATCACTAGAATGTTAATAAATAACTTAATTATAGAGAAGTCATATGTTGTAATGCATGATAGAGTAGTAAACATAACGAATAAAATAATATTTTTTCATCTGCTTCATGATTTCATATAACATATATTTCATATAACATATAGGTGATAGATGATCATATTAAAATGGTTAGATTACTATTCCACATGTTTTTCTTGCATCTATCATTATTGTCACTTCATGGACATCAATCATGGTTACGTAGTACTGTTACATGTACACTGATACACGCATACTCCATTATATCAGATATTGTCACTATTACACTGTCACCCTTACTGACCCACCGATACACTGAACACTGTATTGCTGTATTGCATATAAGTATCTGTTACACTATACCGTTATTTCACGTTGTTTCACCATTACATAGATACTGAGATTCATAACACTATTACTGTATGTTATTTCACGTTGTTTCACCATTACATAGATACTGAGATTCATGACGCTAGTACACTAGATACTGTCCCGTGCACCGTTACTTCTTGTTCTTACACCACTGTTATATAGACTCACCGGTATACATGCATTGATTGTCTATGTATCCCTGTTAGATGGATCATGGATTATATTATTACTCATGGATATTCTTGTATTCTCGTTATATTGATCATTGTTTATGTCACATGGATTATTGTTACATGAGTAGTTCGTCTTGTATTCTCGTTACATGACTATTTCCCATTCTGATATTGATATTCCTGTTACTGGACATGTAAGCTGTTCATATGCGATGTTTAGAACTAAGTGCCACGTAGATTCAAGCCACGGGGGCCACCTCTAGAATCCCACATCTATTGTTTCTCGTTTCCCGTTATCTTGTTTCGTGTTATCAACAGAGCTCATATCCTGTTATCGTGTTACATGTATCATGTACTGTTCTTGTTCCTGATACCCTGTGTACATTAAATGTATGAAATATAAGATGGGGTTGGGGAAGACTTGACGGTTGACTAGATCTTGTCGGGTGGATGTCTGGATCCATTGTTTGTCCCACTGCAAGGGACGGGTAGTGCTGGCTACCGTCTGTTATAACTCATGAGCTCCCGTTTCCCGTTATTATTTTAGCTCATTGAGTTCCTGTTACATGTTACAGCCTTAGCGGGCTGGCCCTGGTCTCAGCAGCCAGGGGTCTGTTTAAGGCCGTGATCCCGGGTATGCACGGAGTACACCCACCTGACTAGAGCTTCTTGACTATTGGGTTTCCAATTAACATAATAAAACAGTATAAACAATAGTGACGTTGGGAACACTTGTTATTTGGTCACTCTCTTGTTTGGATAATGGTACCCGTAGGCCATGTCCGGATGGGTTCGACTGGAATGCGGGCTCCAGTATGAACTGCCAGTGGTATGGGTCACTGGAAGAGATTGATTAAAATACCAGGTGGTACTGATTGTTATTATTGTATAAATAACATGACTTACCCGATACATGTATCATATTGGTTAGTTGCACTGTTACTAGACCTGATCATTTATCCCTTCTCATGTTACTTGTATACCTTGTTTCACTTCCTGACACATGTTACACTTTCTGTTGTGACACACTACTCATGTACATCTATATTCTGCATTGTATATACTCTGCTTTATGTATACCTTGCAAACATCATTACCGTATATGCACAACCCGGTAGTATGGTTCTATTGTATGCCGCACATCTGTATGTTCATTTCTATCACGTCACCACCAGATAACATTATTATATAAAACTGGATACGACTATAGACATGACCGATGATAACCTGCTAGGTAGTGATGATATTAAAATATGACATGTTTATATTTCTACTGCTTATTATATGCCTACTATATGGTAACACTGTTATAGAATCATGTATTATATATTATTATCGTGTCTGTATTACTATCGTATATATTACTGCTTCCTTCATTTTACCACTCACTAGGTCGCTTTCTGACGACCCTGGGTGATTGGTAGTGAAAAGTGCATTTTTATCATCATATTTACCGTCACATTTTCATATTTATTTATATAATTCTGCACATTTATTAATAATTTGTAATTTATTGTGTGCAGGCCTCGAATTGTTATTTTAGCAATAAATAAAGCCTAAAGAGCCCAAAAGCCCAGATCCAAGCCCATGTTTGAAGCCCAGGTGAAAAAGCGCAAATACAAAGAGTCAAAATGCAAATACAAGGGCCAAAGTTGCAAATACAAAGAAGAGGGAAGGATAGACTTCTATTCAACCCTAAACACTTGCAGGATAGGATAAAAGCTAAAAGAAGAGAAGGAAAATTCGTGGAAAAGATTTGGGATCTAGGTAACTTGATTCCCAAGTTATATCCAAATTCAAAGATTAAGAGCCAGGATTCAATTTCCAGAAGGAAAATCCCAGATGGACGGACCAGGAGAGGCCACGCGCCAAAGCGCGCGGCCAGAAGCCACAAAAGTGCCGCGGAACCGCCGCAAATCCGCGGCACTTTGATCTCATCCAGATCCCAAATTTCGTGGGCAGGTTTATCAGGGACTCCTCGACCTTCTGCACTATAAATATCCGTGCAGTCGCAACAGGGAGGGCATCCAGAGACGTATTAGGGTTTCTATAGCTATTTTTCTTTAAATTTCAGCAAGTTGTAATCTTTGTTTCAAGCACGGTGTGGAGAAGAAGGAGCTTTGTAATTGGAGTTTACTCTCGAATAAAGGTTACCTTTTTGCCACTTAATTTCTGTCATTTAATTTTGCATTTACTTTGTGATTTCTTGAGTTTGGTTTGATCTGTGATCTCTCGATTCTTTTTATTTTCTCTCTTTCTTTATTCTTCTAATATAAAAAAAAAAGAAAAGAAAAATAATAAAAAGATGATGAACTAATCTTCCTTTGGTTTGCTGAATTCTTAAGCAACCCTAAGCATGTTTGGAGTTGAACAGATTAATAATACTTTTTAGAAACCCTAGGTTTAAAGTAGATTACTTGAGGACTAAATGGATAATCAGCTTTCTAATCTAGGTTACACTTTTAAATAATTCCTCACCCTTCATATTTAAGAACTTTGACAGCGTAACTTCAAGGTAATGCTTTTCTTTCGCTGTACTTAGATGTTAAGATGAAATCGTGTTGAATGTTCAAATGTGCGAACTAGTATGATTCTAAACTCCTTTATTCTTGCTTGCATCTTCACTAATAAACCTAGGATTAATTTCACATATATTAAGATGATGTTCAATCTCCTTAACTTGCAATAGGGTTGTGGCAGAAAATCAGTAAAAACCACATCTTTCATATCATATATATCTCTCAAATCTAATCTCTTTTCTTATTTGAAGCATACAGGAGAATCGGCCGAAAAGCTTGCATCGCATCCTTCCCTGAGGATCACGACCCGCTTGAAGCCCTTGCTACAGCGGATTCGCATTGAGACTAAGAAATCTGAACTTTATTTCAAAATCTCAATCACTGGATTTGCGTGCCCAGGTTGGAGATTCGAGGTATCTTACTGTCAGATATATCATTGGATCATATAGGGGACTTGTCACCTATACGATTCATAGGTATCTTAATTCTTTGTCTTCTTTCCTTATTTGTCCATATTCTTTATTTATCATGCTCACTGATCTTTTCTGTAGGTATTCTTGTACTTATTTAATGCTGGAACTCTTGTGTATATGAAGGTTATTTCCTGTACTGAGGCTTAGCGTACGTACGTGAGGGTATCTACGCCCTGCGTATGTACGTCGCCATAACGTTTCCGTATCCTTGGGATCGAGGCGTTACATAGTGGCATCAGAGCCTAGGTTCATACCTGGTGTGGGTAACCACCTGGGTCAATGCTTGGGCTCTTACCAACAGTACAATCAGGTTCAGATAGGCTTATTTGTATCTGAATTTGGGGATTCTAGCGACGAGTACAAGAATACACTGTCATTGACAATTCATTCCTTGACTCTTTTGTATTCCTTACTTACAGTTGTCAACCAGAATGTCCGATGTCCTTCTCGTTTTCTTTGCATCTTAGTGCTTCCTATCCGTTAATGTTAGTTCACTACAATACTTCTCCATCCCGAATTCCTTATAGATATCAGAGTGCGCAGCGGAAGTGTCGTGGACCCGTAACATTTAGGCTTTGGGGTTGGAAATATTATTCTCACACCTAACTTGAAATTTCGAGGACGAAATTTTTTGTAAGGTGGGGAGAAATGTAACCCCCTGATCCCTGGTGTACGTATCACAGTATCAGTACTCGATACGGCGTACAAAGTTGCTTTGCCCTTCCTAATAGTCAGATTGAGCCGATTTTAGTTTCAGATATTATTTTTTAATATTTTAGATTTTTCAAAATTTTTTGGAATTTTTCTGGATTATTTTGGAAAAATCTCCGTAGTCGGTGTCGACCGATACGATAATCGGCTCTACAATTTTTATTTCACAAACGGAGTAGAATTTTGAGAATCCACTTTTACCTCGCGTCTTAGAATCATATTCTCTACGTTAGGATATTTTTGGAGATTTTTTTAAATTTATCAAAAATCAGGCCAAACCGGTGTTGCCCAATATCAGCGAAACCTTTCAGAATTTTAATTTGCAAATCGTACTAAATTTCTTGACACCGTTTTTATATTATTTCTCAGGCTAATATTCTCTATTTTATATAATTTTTGGGAACCATACGGAGCTAGTTCAATTTTACTGAATAAAATAATATTAATTAAATAATATAAAAATATTTTCTCTTTCTTTTCTTTTCCCTCTTCTTCTCCATTTCTCTGGATTTTTCCCACCGCCATCTCTCTCTTCTATTTTTATAAAATCTCCCTCTCTCTCCCTCTCCCTCTCTAATTGGCACATCCTCTCTCTCTCTCTCTCAGACTCTCTCACTCTAACCCCCTCTCCTCTTTCTCTCTCTCCACTCTCTCTGTTTTTATTCCATCCTTGAAGCAGACCGTCGGCGACCTTGCCGCCGGCGAGCTCCGGTGGCCGGCGTGCCACCGGGCACCACCCCCTCCCTTTCTTCTTCTTTTCCTTTTCTTCTTCTTCTTCTTCTTCTTTTTCTTTTCCTTCTACTTCTCTTCTTCTTCTTCTTCTTCCCCTGTTCTTCTTCTTCTTTTCTTTCTTTTCTTTTCCAGTGATTCTTCTCCCTCACTCTCTCTCTCTCGCTCTCTTCCTCTCTGTGCGCGGGCCCACGCCGCCCCGGCGGCTTAGCGCCGCCGCCCGTCGCCGCCGGCCGCCGTGGCAGCGCGGCCAGGCACAGGGCAGCCCTGTTGCCCTGTTCTCTCTCTTCTCTCTCTCTCTCTCTCTCACACACACTGTAACTCTCCCCCACTCTCTCTGTTCTGGAAGGCCGGCCTTGCCGCCAGCAGGCCGTCACGCCACTGGTGGCGGTGCACCACCACGCCCCCCAGTCCTGGGCGCCACCCTCTCCCCTTCTTTTCTTCTTCTTCTTCTTCTTCGTCTTCTTTTCTTTCTTCTCCTCCTCCTTCTACTATAAAATCCTTCCCCTCTCTTGCTTTCTCTCTCTCACTCCTCTTCTCCCTCCCCTTGCCGCTGACCGCGACCAGCTACGGTCGCGGAGGGCGCCGCCGGCCTGAGCTGCGGCGGGCGCCACCGGCCAGCCCGGCCGGTGGCCGACTAGTGGGCGACAGCAGCAGTTGTCGCTGCTGCTGCTGTTGTTTCTTGTTGGGTTCGGGTATGAACCTGAACCCATTAACCCTATTGGGTTTGTTTTGAAACCCATTAAACCCAATAACCCTCTAACACGACCCGATAACCCATTAACCCATTACCCATATAACTTAAGTTATGGCTTTGGGTCATCAGATCTAAACCCGACCCGGTATCCTACCAAACCCACATCCAAACCCAATAAAGATAATATTACATAAAATCTCCTGCTAATTTTATTATTTGCATTTGAAATATCTTTATTACATATTTAATCCTTTTATGTAGTTTCTAGTATTCGGGCGATATCTGGAGCATCCGGACTCCGATTTGGACGATCCTGGAACCGTTATGTTCGTGGGAAAGAGAGCTACCTTTTCATGGTTAGTTTATGAGTGTTTTCTTTTTAATAAATTATATTTATTCATGTTTAATAAATTGAGTGATTGTTTTAGTTAATAAATCGTGATCATGGGTAAATCACTAGAATGTTAATAAATAACTTAATTATAGAGAAGTCATATGTTGTAATGCATGATAGCGTAGTAAACATAACAAATAAAATAATATTTTCATCTGCTTCATGATTTCATATCATATATTTCATATAACATATAGGTGATAGATGATCATATTAAAATGGTTAGATTACTATTCCACATGTTTTTCTTGCATCTATCATATTTGTCACTTCATGGACATCAATCATGGTTACGTAGTACTGTTACATGTGCACTGATACACGCGTACTCCATTATATCAGATATTGTCACTATTACACTGTCACCCTTACTGACCCACCGATACACTGAACACTGTATTGCTGTATTGCATATAAATATCTGTTACACTATACCGTTATTTCACGTTGTTTCACCATTACATAGATACTGAGATTCATAACACTATTACTGTATGTTATTTCACGTTGTTTCACCATTACATAGATACTGAGATTCATGACGCTAGTACACTAGATACTGTCCTGTGCACCGTTACTTCTTGTTCTTACACCGCTGTTACATAGACTCACCGGTATACATGCATTGATTGTCTATGTATTCCTGTTAGATGGATGATGGATTATATTATTACTCATGGATATTCTTGTATTCTCGTTATATTGATCATTGTTTATGTCACATGGATTATTGTTACATGAGTAGTTCGTCTTGTATTCCCGTTACATGACTATTTCCCATTCTGATATTGATATTCCTGTTACTGGACATGTAAGCTGTTCATATGCGATGTGTGGAACTAAGTGCCACGTGGATTCAAGCCACGGGGGCCACCTCTAGAATCCCACATCTATTGTTTCCCGTTTCCCGTTATCTTGTTTCGTGTTATCAACAGAGCTCATATCCTGTTATCGTGTTACATGTTTCATGTACTGTTCTTGTTCCTGATACCCTGTGTACATTAAATGTATGAAATATAAGATGGGGTTGGGGGAGACTTGACGGTTGATTAGATCTTATCGGGTGGATGTCTGGATCCATTGTTTGTCCCACTGCAGGGGACGGGGTAGTGCTGGCTACCGTCTGTTATAACTCATGAGCTCCCGTTTTCCGTTATTGTTTTAGCTCATGAGTTCCTGTTACATGTTACAGCCTTAGCGGGCTGGCCCTGGTCTCAGCAGTCAGGGGTCTGTTTAAGGCCGTGATCCCGGGTATGCACGGGATACACCCACCTGACTAGAGCTTCTTGACTATTGGGTTTCCAATTAACATAATAAAACAGTATAAACAATAGTGACGTCGGGAACACCTGTTATTTGGTCACTCTCTCATTTGGATAATGGTACCCGTAGGTCATGTCCGGATGGGTTCGACTGGAGTGCGGGCTCCAGTATGAACTGCCAGTGGTATGGGACACTGAAAAAGATTGATTAAAATACCAGGTGGTACTGATTGTTTTTATTGTATAAATAACATGACTTGCCCGATACATGTATCATATTGGTTAGTTACACTTGTTACTAGTCCTGATCATTTATCTCTTCTCATGTTACTTGTATAGCTTGTTTCACTTCCTGACACATGTTACACTTTCTGTTGTGACACACTACTCATGTACATCTATATTCTGCATTGTATATACTCTGTTTTATGTATACCTTGCAAACATCATTACCGTATATGCACAACCCGGTAGTATGGTTTTATTGTATGTCGCACATCTGTATGTTCATTTCTATCACGTCATCCCAGATAATATTATTATATAAAACTGGATACGACTATAGACATGACCCAATGATAACCTGCTAGGTAGTGATGATATTAAAATATGACTTGTTTATATTTCTACTGCTTATTATATGCCTACTATATGGTAACACTGTTATAGAATCATGTATTATATATTATTATCGTGTCTGTATTACTATCGTATATATTACTGCTTCCTTCATTTTACCACTCACTAGGTCGCTTTCTGACGACCCTGGGTTTGCGTGCCCAGGTTGGAGATTCGAGGTATCTTACTGTCAGATATGTCATTGGATTCACATAGGGGACTTGTCACCTATACGATTCATAGGTATCTTGATTCTTTTGTCTTCTTTCCTTATTTGTCCATGTTTCTTTATCTATCATGCTAACTGATCTTTTCTGCAGGTATTCTTGTACTTATTTAATGCTGGAACTCTTGTGTATATGAAGGCTATTTCTTGTACTGAGACTTAGCGTACGTACGTGAGGGTATCTACGCCCTGCATATGTACGTCGCCATAATGTCTCCGTATCCTTGGGATTGGGGCGTTACACTTTTACTTGTTTGGACACATGTCATGATCCAGTGAGAGTCAGATTTTAACCGCTACACATATATCAAACTCTTTTAAATCTCTTTTAGACAAAGAAACCTTTAAATCTCTTTTTAATCAAAATAATGTCCTTACTTATGACGTAAATCTTTATAAAAAGTCTTAAAGATTTTCATTAGTGCAAAGCAATGTAAAATAAATATCACTCTAATAATAGTAATTTAAATTTAATCACAAGAATCATGCACTCAAGGTTCCAATTTTTTTTTTAATATTTACATATATATAAAAATTGCAATATATGTAAGATAAAGATGCAAATAAAAATTGCGAGAGTAAACTACAAGATGAGTGCACAAATTTAATTCTAAGTTTTACAACTTTAATAAGAATTTTCATAAATTTATTATTTGTTAAAATTATGAAGCTCATTAATAAGATGCATTACATGTAGTTGTTTACAAAATATTAATGTTCTCTTATAATTTAATAACTTTAGTCATTAATTTGTCATTAGATGAAAACTGACACAACCTTTTAAATGAGAAAAATTGCTAATAAATTTTAATACTTAGAAAGGATTTTTAGTAGCAAATTTACTATAATAGTAAATAATAACTTGGATTAAGAAAATAAGACAAATAATTCTAAGTTAACTAAAAATAGCAAAAAAATTTGTTTATAAAAGATATATGTTTTGGAAATCAGAGTCAAAACTAAAATTAGTAGTGTTTATTAATCAAATCATAATTTGTAATAGTTTAAAATAGATAAATACCCAAGAAATCAATTAGTAATAGAATTTCATTTTATTTAATCAACTAATTTTTATTTTCCTACAATAAGATAAATAGGAAAATTATTTTACATATTATCCCCGCTTATATAAATTGACAGATGATTTAATTTGTAATAGACAAATCTCACACGTTGGCAACAGTTCTTACGATGGCTAGAAATTGCACACTCGCATATCAAGTCTGCACAGTGGCAATATCAATAATGTTACCTGGTGGCAACAATCTGCTCATTGGCTAATTTGCACAATGGTTATTTAATAATCCCGTATACTAATCTGTGGGGATATAGTAAAAAGAGATTGTGATAACTCATATTATTTGTTTCATCCATTATATATGTTGTATTATGTCTATACCATTCATTGAATTCTCAACAATTATGATCACGTCTCATCAAGTTTATCATATTCTAAATTCAAATAAGATGTATCTTAAGTATCTATACCACATCATTACAGTTATTATCACTTATATTAAAGTATGTGATGAAATTATACCATGTTAGTTAACTGAGTTTGTTCTCAATTGTGAAATGGTAAGAACTTTACAACATACAACTTTACATTTTATGTGAATATTTGTATTTCATTCTCTTATATTAATAACCCTATCTGCTTTTCCATAATACCATGTCTAAAAAAATTTAGGACATGGTATAAGATAATTAAGATAAAATTTCTTTTATAATTTGTTGGGAATAATTTCAGCTCAAGTAGAACAGTTTATCTTTAATATGGATCTTAAGATTTTTTGATTTTCCTTTCAAGTTGATTCTAAGTTTCTAACTATTCCAAGTCAATTGTTAGCTTTATTAAATCCAAGGTTAACCAATCTAACTAGCTAGGACAGTGAAAATTAGGTGGAATATTTTTTATTTTGCAACGACCTTTAATTATATAACCACCTTTCAAAATACATTCCTAGACACCAATTAAATTGGTACTTTTAAGAATGACTCACCTTTCAATTTTCGTTTCATGTGAGTTTGAGATCAATCCTAAGTTGGTCAATTTTAAATAGAGTATGCAGAATAAATGTGTAGGAGATCTTAAAAACTTAATCGTCAATTATTAAAATTTATGGGAAAAAACGTATACAACACTCCAAGGGAATTCGATTTGCCCCAGAAAATAATGCTATTGTATAAAAAAATCAGTCAAGCACCATATATTTTTAACTCTTTATTTTATTAATATATTTTTAATATGTAAAACTTTTTGTAGGCTTATCAAAATTTTAGACCCAAACCCGACACATTAACATACTGGGTATTTGAGCTTGCTCCATTATGTGCACAAGACATGTGTGGAGAGAGATGATGTATCTGGACATATATTAGTAATTAAAAGATGATGGTTTTTATTTTAATAAGTTAATTTGATTTATTGGTGATATTCAATCTCAACAAAACAGATGGTTATTATTTATTGATTAAGCACAAAGAAATCTAACTCTTTAGGTCTTTTATAATATTTGAGCTTGTTGGCTCAGAGGCTCTTCACTCTAGTTTTGATGATGATTAACTCATGTAGTTACTTTTACTAATGTTCTTGTGATATTTAGTTTCAGATATTTGATCAAGATATTTGTAGGTGATTAGCTTCAATAAAGATATTTGGAGCTTTCACATGGTGATTCAAGAGCTCGGGCGTCAAGATCGCATCTAACACTCGGTCGGAGTCAGGCTCGTTGGATCATGTTTGGATCGAGTCGACTTGGAGACGGCATTCTAAAAGAAGACATCAGTTTATTTAGTTTAAGATTTTATTTAGATTATTGTAAAGATTAGATAGTGTTGATATGCTCAAGTTCACATACACACATTTGTTTAAAGTTTCATGTGTTTGGTTTTTCGGTTTAACCGGTTTCAGTTTTTCATATAGTTTTCATGAATAGATAGAATCAAAACAAGTTTACATGGTTAATGTATATTAAATTTGATCTATATACATCTATGCTTTATCTATTTAGAAAAACTTATTTTGATAGTCTATTTCATGAGTTTGAAGTTTTGTATTTAAACAAAACTTATTTTTAGATTTAAATATCAAAAATATAGAATAAATCTTTATATGTATATTGGATTCTATCCGTATACAAAATGTTTCAAAGTTGTTTCAATATCATGTTTTTGTATTTACATGTGTTTTAGAGAAAACGGTATTCCATTTCAAAATTCAACTTTGAAAAATACAGATTTTGATTTAAGACAAATTTTTAAGAACACAAAAAATGGTTCAAGTTGTTTAGAATATGTGTTGAATTTTACTCACACATATTTGTATTTCAAAGATCTAATAAAAACTTATTTTTGTGAAATTTATGTGATTTTATTGGATTTAATTGAAGTTAAAAACCTGAGTTTTTAATCCCTATAAATGTTGGACCTGGCTGTCTGCCGGTCGACCGGACCGGTCGACCGTTGCAGAAGTAGGTCGATCGGTCCGGTCGACCGACGTGCACAGAACGTGCACGCAGCCATGGGCTGGTGGGCCGGTTGACCGGGCGGTCGACCGTCCAGAGAGCTCTGCTCTCTGGAAATGGCCCCGGTTGACCGGCAGAGAGCTGTTGCTCTCTGTATCCAGTCCCGATCGACCGGGCGGTCGACCAGAGGCACAAAGGTCATAAAAATGACAGTTGGGCCGGTCGACTGGGCTGTCGAGCGGAAGGGCAATTTTGCCCTTTCCTGCTGCCAACGGGCAATAATTTTGTGGGGCTATATATACCCATTTATTTGAGCTGTTTTTAAACAAGAATTTTAAGAGCAAAAATTTTTCATCTTCTTAAGTGTTTTAATAACAAGTTTTAAAAGAGTTTTTGGGTTTAAAAGATTTACCTTTATTTGTTAATAAAGTATTAAAAATTCAAAGAAAATAGAGTCTTTTGGGAATTGGTTTTTGATCTATATTTCAATATCTATTTGGAGATTTTCTCAAGTATTTTTCTTTGTTCCAAACACTTTATTTTCTCACACTTGAGCTTATCATATCTATCCTTTTTATAGGATCATTGTTTTGTGAGAAAGAATTGGTTTGTGGTCTTTGAGATCACTAAGTTATAAACCTTCCATACTTTGTGATATCCCTTTAGTGAGAGGTGATTGTGTTGATATCCCTCTAGTGAGAGGTGATTGTGAAAGTGGTGATTGAGTATCCCTCTAGTGAGAGGTTGATTGTTATTTGACTAAGTGCCTATACCTCAATTGTGAGGCTGATCTTATTGGCTTTGTGCCTTGCCTCTAAGTGTAGAGGTTGTATCATTGAGAGAGAAGTTGTGTACCCCCAAGTTGTATTTGCTCAAATTCTCAGTGGAGGCTCCCTGTGTGGGAAGTCCTGTGTGGACGATATAGTGAAAATCCTTCTGTGTGAAGGCGGGAACGTAGAGCTGGGTGCTTGAATCTCGAAACATATCTTGGTTTTGCGTTTGATCCGCTATCTCTAACTCTCTCTTATTGTGCCCTGCATTGATTCATATTGTTCATTCATATTTATATGCTTGGTATTGATTGTGTGTGCCCATACTTGTGTTCAATCAAGAGAGTTTCAAATAGCACCTCAACTCTTATTTAAAGGAATTTAGAGGAGATAGTTCAGAGCCCTTCACCCGGAATTCGGCTACACTATTTGGTTACACTAAGTGTATTACAATTTGTTTTTAATTTCGCATCATTTATCATTAGATTAGCCTTACACCTATTCACCCCCTCTAGGTGTACTTTCAATTGGTATCAGAGCCTACGCTCCTGATATTAGTTTAACCACCTAGGAGTGAGATCTTGGTTGCTAATCTATATTTGCATTTGCACACATATTGTTTACACTCATAGACTTCATGACCCCTCCTGTGTATAACACTTCCAACATTGATGTTTGGAAAGCTAGGATGTCCAAGTACCTCAAAACCCTAGGTTTACATGTTTTCCTTGCTGATATCAAGAAATTTTATCTTGGTAATAGCAAGCATATAGAGGCCAATGCACAAGCCCTAACGGCACTTATGAGCACTTTAAGTAAAGAATATTTGTGTATGGTTTCTCATTGTGATTCCGCCTTTGCAGTGTGGAACACGTTGACCTCTCTCGCGCTCCAAAAGACGAAACATGTGGAGATGGAACCTAGTGGAGGAGAATCCGAACATCATTGCTACATGGTCCAAGGGAATGACTCCCTCGAGGTACATTCGAAAATTCAACTAGATGATTGTGCTAGTTCTTTTGGCGATGATTTAGTTGATGCTGATGCTTTAAATGAAGAACTTTCCATTGTTTGTTAAAAATTATTAGAAAAATATAAAGCCTTGAAAAGGAAAAGTTTGAACTCAATAAGAAAAATAAGGATTTGGTTTCAAAACTTGATTTGGCTTTGCAAGAGAAGATTGAGATTTCAAATGAAAGGGGGACTCATTGAAATCCCAACTTAACCTTGCCCTAAAAGAAAATGAAATTTTGAAAAATAGAAATGATTGTGAAATTATTTTGAAGAAAAATAAGGCTTTATCTTCAAAACTTGATTTTGTTGTAAAAGAAAATAAAATTTTGAAAAATAAAATTGCTTTTATTTCAAAGGAATTGAATTTGGTTTCTAAGAAAAATGTTTCTTTGAAAAATGATATTGATACTCATGTTTGCCATGCTAGTGTAGCTTCATCATCTAGCATACCTATTGCATGCTCTACCTCTTCTTCCATTATTGAAAATGATATATTCATTTTAAAGAAGAATATTGTTTGTTTGGGCTGCAATTTGAGCCAATGTATCATGAACCACACACACTTGGAATCCATATTTCGTAAGAAACAAGTTCCACCTATACATGCACACAAACCACGGCATACACATGCTTCTCATGTTCATACACATACACAATGTATGCTCATGTGTACACTTGTACACATTGTGGACGTAAGGCCACCATGCAAAATGTTGCTTTGATAGAATTCATGATTCAAATTTTGCAAATAGATTTATTTGGGTTAGGAAATGTGCTAATCCCCATGGATCCAAAAGAGTATGGGTAGCAAAAGTCACTCCTATCTTTGATGTAGGTAGGGGCTCTCACATGACGTGAGAGTTATTGGTGTCTTGAGGTGGATGCGTTCCGAGCTAAACGGTGACTATTTTAGATGCATCACTTTCAAGGGGAGTTTGGTGGGAGGACCACTTTGGTTTGGAGCCTAGAGATTTGCCCTCATGATTTTGGTAACGATCTCTAAACTCCCATTTAGTTTACATACTTTCATATTATTGATTTTTAGCATGTTTTAATTTTTCATGATTATTATATTAAATGCCATGTTATTTAGACCTATGACATACATGCATAGTATTTGAGATACACTCATGTTTATATGGACCTATATTTTGTGTTCTCATCATAGTTTAGCCATTGTGTATATCATAGCTCTAATAACATGTGCATTTACTTAATGATCATATTTGTTCATGTTTTATTTTATGCTTCATGTTTTGATTATATGTTTAGATGTAGCTTTCATTAAAACTTGTGTATATACTTGTACAACTAGTGAGCCACAAATAGATTATTATATGTTTGTATTTGATTGCTCATTTGTACTCATTATATGTACTAATATAGCCTAGTTTTGATGATTCATGCATTTTGACTTGTATTCCCTATTTTTGGACATGTTTTTTCATAATGATATGTTTTAGCTTCATGTATATATTAATTTTGCCAAAATTATTGGATATACATGTATAACTCTGAGTCATTTGTCTTTCATACAAAATCTCTTTATAGACTCGATTGTATTTGGATATGTATGTATACTTCTAGTTTATACTAAACATACATATACCTTGAAGTAGATTTAGTTTTGATGATTTTTTTTGAAGGAATTTCATATTGAGCTTAATTGCCTTATTCCATGATTTTGTTGATTACATAACTTTGTACACTCACATTATTTGATGTTTATTCATGATTTATTTCATGAGATTATATGACTTTACTGCTATTTGAGTATTGATGATTATGTGATTTTCATGTTTTTATAGATATGTTATTGTTTTATTCCTTACTTGAAGGATTTCGTACTACTTTTCAAGATTATCATAAAACTAGTTGCGTACTTCTTCGTTTTAGAAGAGTTTTTAATTATGCTAAAATTATTTTCAAACTTATTTTTGAAAACCACTTCCATCGAAGAGCGGTTGGATGGGCGACCATGCCTTGTGAGCCTATTTGAAAATCTATTTAAACATGTGCATGAGAGGGAAATAGTATGAATTATACACTTAATCCTCATCATATTTTCAATTGGCATCCCAATTGATATTTTAATGGTTGTATACTCATCTTTAGTTTTCTATATATGTATGTTTCAAAACTTCAAAAAGTTTCAATTTCTATTGGTATTTTCTTTTTCATACATATATATGATTTGATTGTGCTTACTATATCTTTACATCTTAAAGCACAAATTACGTATATGTTAAACTTGATTACTCCTTATTGACTATTAGTTTTCAAATTGGTATTTATACAAGCTTATGTATCATTTTTATTGGTATTTCATAAAGGGGGAGAAACTTCATGTTTTAGTTTTCAATTGATTGTATTTCAATTGGTATCCTACTCCCACACTTTATGACATAAAATTAGAATAATATCATCTTTCATCAATATTATGATTTGATATATTATTTTTTTAATTGGTTTCCTATGCTCTAAATGAAAAATATTTTAATTTGGAATTTGCTAACATTTTCAATATTGGTATCAAAAATCTTAAATTGGCTTTATTCTAAAAATTTGGTATCTTTATTGCAAAATGAATTGTTTAACCAAATAGTTGGTTTGTTTTTCAATTAGGATCATATTTCATTTTAAATTGGTATCTATATTGAAATGAGTTATGTTTACATCAAAATATTTGGTTTTCACTTTCAATTGATATCAAAATTATAAAATATTCTTATTTGGTATCAAAATTACAAGATGTTTACAATTGGTATCAAGATTCTAAATACATATATATTTCTATTAGTATCAAAAACATACATTGTTTCATTTTCATTGGTATCAAATTTTACAAGATATTTTTAATTGGTATCTTAAAATTTTTTTTATTTTCAATTGGTATTAGAATTTGGTATTAAAAGTTCTGATATGTATGCTTATATGCAAGGGGAGCTTAACATCTTCTCTATATATAGATTCATGTTAAGTGTATCTCATATTGAGGAGCTTGACCGTCCTTCTCTATGTCTTACACGTGTGTAGGAGGAGCTGCACATCTTCTTTTATACATTATATATTGTGTGCTATGTGATTAGGGTTTAGTCATATCTTTTCATATAAATGCATGTATGCAGAGGGAGTTAACTTCACGTCTCTCCTCTTCATGAATGTATATAGCATATACACCTTTATTGTTTTGATTTATGCAAAAAGGAAGAAAAATATTATTTATGTCTTTAATGTTTGTACCCCTTTGTTGATGAATTGACAAAAAGGGGAAGAGAAATTTAGAGTTTTTATATATGCATGTTTGTTTAATTTGTTATCTTGTACCATTGATATCAAGAGCATTTTTTGTTGGTATCAAGAGCATGTTTATTTCATTGATATTAAATTTCATGTTTATGCATATTTATGTTGAGCATTCATAACATATCTTTATTATTTATTGCTATGCATGAGTTAAGGAGAGCTTCTGTGAAGCTTAACTTTAATCAATACATATATAACTCCATGAGTTTTGTCATCATCAAAAGGGGGGAGATTTTTAGCCCAGAGGCCCTTCACTCTAGTTTTGCTGATGATTAACTCATGTAGTTATTATTTACTAATAATCTTGTGATATTTAGTTTCAGATATTTGATCAAGATATTAGTAGGTGATTAGCTTCAACAAAGGTATTTTGGAGCTTTCACATGGTGATTCAAGAGCTCGCGCGTCAAGATCGCATCTAGCACTCGGTCGGAGTCAAGCTCGTTGGATCATATTTGGATCAAGTCGACTTGGAGACGACGTTCTACAAAAAGACATCAGTTTGTTTAGTTTAAGATTGTGTTTAGATCATTGTAAAGATTAGATAGTGTTGATATGCTCAAGTTCACATACACACACTTGTTTAAAGTTTCATGTGTTTGGTTTTATGGTTTAACCGGTTTCGATTTTTCATATGGTTTTCATGAATAGAGAGAATCAAAACAAGTTTACATGGTTTAATATATATTAGATTTGATCTATATACATCTATGTTCATCTATTTAGAAAAACTTATTTTGATAGTCTATTTCATGAGTTTGGAGTTTTGTATTTAAACAAAACTTATTTTTAGATTTAAATGTCAAAAACATAGATATAAATCTTTATATGTATATTGGATTCTATCCATATACAACATGCTTCAAAATTGTTTCAATATCATGTGTTTGTATTTACATGTGTTTTGGAGAAAACGGCTTTCCATTTCAAAATCCAAGTTTTAGAAAATACATATTTGGATTTAAGGCAAATTTTCAAGAATACAAAAATGGTTCAAATTATTTAGAATATGTGTTGAATTTTATTCACACATATTTATATTTCAAAGATCTAATAAGAACTGGTTTTTGTGAAATTTATATGATTTTATGGGATTTAATTGAAGTCAAAAACCTGAGTTTTTAATCCCTAAAAGTGTTGGACCTAACTGTCTGCCGGTAGACCGGACCAGTCGACCGTAGCAGAAGTCGGTCGACCGGTTCGGTTGACCGACGTGCACAGAACGTGCACGCAGCCATAGGCTGGTGGGCCGGTCGACCGGGCGGTCGACCGTCCAGAGAGCTCTGCTCTTCGGAAATGGCCCCGGTCGACCGACCGGTCGGCCGGCAGAGAACTGCTGCTCTCTGTATCCAGTCCCGATCGATCGGAGGCACAATTCTCATAAAAATGACCGTTGGGTCGGTCGACCGGAAGGGCAATTTTGCTCTTTCCTGTTGCCAACAGGCAGAAATTTTGTGGGGCTATAATACCCACTCATTTGAGCTGTTTTAAACAAGAATTTTAAGAGCAAAAATTTTCATTTTCTGAAGTGTTTTAACAGCAAGTTTTAAAAGAGTTTTTGAGTTTAAAAGATTTACCTTTATTTGTTTTTAAAGCGTTAGAAATTCAAAGAAAATAGAGTCTTTTGGGAATTGGTTTTGATCTACATTTCAATATCTATTTGGAGATTTTCTCACGTATTTTTCTTTGTTCCAAATACTTTATTTTCTCACACTTGAGCTTATCATATCTATCCTTTCTATAGGATCATTGTTTTGTGAGAAAGAATTGATTTGTGGTCTTTGAGATCACCAAGATGTAAACCTTCCATACTTTGTGATATCCCTCTAGTAAGATGTGATTATGTTGATATCCCTCTAGTGAGATGTAACACCCCATCCTCAGTATACGTCCCAGCTATGTGTTTATTTTATTTTCTATTATTTAAATTCTTACACATATAGCAGTACTGCATGATTTGACCTTTTTGGTATTCAGATTTGACCGATTTCAGTTTCAAATTATTTTTTAATATTCTAGATTTTTTATGATGTTTTGAAATTTTTCAGAATTAAATTGTAAATCTTCAAAACCGGTGTCGACCAGTGTCGCTGACCGACTTTCGGATTTTTTAATTTATAAACGGAGTTGAAATTCTAAAAATAACTTTCACATTATTTCTTAAAATAATAATTTCTATCTAAGTGAATTTTTGGAGAATTTTTAGAATTTATCAAAAATCCGGCCTACCCGGTGTAGACACCGTCCTCAGTGGATTCTAAGATTTTTATTTTGAAAATTGAATTGAATTTCATAAAACCGATTTCACCAAAAATCTTAAAATAATATTTATTATTTTTAAGAATTTTTGGAAAATTTTCGAGATACTTTATTTTTCGGGCTTTTCCTGAGTTTCCGGTGTTTTCCCAGATACCGGAATTCTATCCGGATATTTTACCTTTTCTCTCTCCTTGCCTGACGCGAGACCCACCAACTCTGGGTTCAACAATTAATGTGGAGACTCTCTCCATTCCGCATTTAATGCCTTGTTCTTCAAAGGAAATCAACCCAGATCATATCACCATGCCCTTTTGTCTTTTTTGTTAAACCAACTTTTGCATCTTCCCTGGACGCAAGTTTTTCACTGCGTCTGGATCTCTACTACTAGACGCAGATTTTTTTGTATGGAACGCAGCCTATTTGATTGAATGAAACACATGTTTCATAAATGGAATGGCAATGTTGTAATAATCTACTCCCTTATATATATATATATATATATATATATATATATATATATATTATATATATATATATATATATATATATATATATATTCACACTCCCATCTTCTCTCTCTTTCATTACTTTCCTTCCCTCTCCCTTTTCCAGCAAGCACAGCCAATGAACAACAGCCAAGCTCCCTTCTTGGCCGGCCATTACCACCCACCATCTTCACCTTTCTCCACCACCATTTCCTCCACCATTCTCCCCTCCATCTACTCCTCCATTCCAACAACAACAACAACCACAACACCATCTTCATCACCATCTTCTTCCTCCATTACTAATCAAATCAACCCATCTTCTCCACTAACTTCACCACCATTTCCACCACCACCTACACCACCTTAACCACCATCAACCATACCATCTTCTTCTCCTCGTCATTCTCTTTCCAATGAGGTCTAGCTTCGTCCTCCGAAACACCATTTTCAAAATTCCATTTTTTTCATTTGAACTACACTTGCACCAATAACAACCCTCTCTTTTGGGGCCTTGGCCACCCATCTCCAGCCAACTTTGGCCAACTCCGGTCGCCGCCGGCGACCACCGGCCAAGCCACGGTCGGCCTACCTCCCCCTCCTCTTCTTTCTTTCTTTCCTTTGCTTTTCTTTCTTTCCTTCCTTCTTTCTTTTTCTTCCATTTTTCTTTTCTTTTCTTTTCTAATCTTCCATAAACCTGCGTCTCCCCCTCTCCCTTTCTTGCGTCTCTCACTTCCCCCTGTCACTCACTTTCTCTTGTTAATTGCTAGACGCAGAGTTCACCCTGCGTCCAAGTAATTTCTTAAACGCGATCTTCGCATTCTTGTTATTTGTTTAACGGGATTCTCTCATTCTTATGTTAACGCGACGCGGAGCACATACTCGCGTCTGCGTTCTTCCTGTATTGTAAAATGCGGGTCTCAGACCCCGCGTTTGTGGCATCAACGCGGTGCAACCCCGCGTCTGTGACCCCTGCGTCTTCAATCTCACTTTTTCTGATTCATCCCTCTTCTCCTCTTTTTTTATATATATTATTGGTTATCGAGTGCGTTGGTTACCTAGACTCCAGAACTTGGGATTTCCTGGTATTTCTTAAAGTTTTAGGCGAGTGTTCTCGCTCTCCTTCTGATCTTTCTACTTCGTCATGTTGACTAATATTATATTATTTTACTTGCACACATGCATGTATCATGCTATTACTTGATGCCTGCTTAACATCACCTCTCAGGCATATATCTCATGGCACCTGTTATGCTACTTCTTGGTACTCACCTCGTTATGACATTTTGACACTAGACTTACGATTATCATATTCGCGGGAATCATGTGACTTGAAATTATAATACTTATGTACTCTCGAACTCCTGATCTTGGCATGCACTCGCTTTCCCCGTGAATTGATAATCACATAATAAATCATAAAAAGAAACCACTTGAATTGGGTCGGGGGGAACTTGCGGCTATCAATATATGTTCGTGTTTACAGTGGTTTTAGGTATGTTGTGCAACTACATTTTCGGTTTGACCTGAGGGCCTCCAGGCGACCGAGGGGAGCGCTGGCTTCCTCCTTCCTGGTACCATCTTGATAAGGGCATCCTATAAGACCCTACTGTACGCCTTGCGGCAGGTTCCGTCCTCCAGCAACGGAACAATCCTGGGCCGTGGTCCCGGGTATGCACGGGACCCACTGTAAACATTGTTTATTGATACCCTCGTTGGTTTTCAATAACAGCCTCGATTTACTCATATGTGGATGTATGTGTGCTGGGACGCTATTACACATACCTAGACATATGGGTAGAACGAGTAATAAGTATAAATAGTGAAAATGGCAGAAATAGATTTATTCAGGCCTTATTACTTTCATCTTATGTTTCCATTGTATGCTTACTATACATGTGCTCTCAGCCCAGTTCTTGATGCTTACTATTGTTTGGATTATATCAACACACATGTACCTATCTCTACACGACACTTGGCGTTCACCTGTTTATTTGTTAGGGAGTTTCTAACTCCCCTGGACTTGCATGTTCAGGTTCTGAAGCCTGGATTGAAGCGGAGCCCTCCACTGAAGATCTAGCTTATCTCTCGGAGCAGGCTGACTTGTCCGACCTCCTTCTGTTCTTGAATCTTCCTGCAAGCTCGGGGATCTTCTCCTCAGCCCGTGAGCACCTTTTGCTGTACAATTGTAAATTTCACTTTGTACCTGGCTGTGATATAATGTACATGTACCAATATATCACGCTCTGTGATAACTTTGTAATCCTTGTGTTGGAATATATATTGCCACGTGCTTCCGTACTCTTTTTCTTGTTTGTATTGATGCTTAGCGTATATACGTGAGGGTATCTCTGACCTGCATATATACGTCGCAGTAGCGTCCCCGTACCCTCCGGATCGGGGCGTTACAGGTTGGTATCATGATGCTTAGTGTATATACGTGAGGGTATCTCTGACCTGCGTATATACGTCGTAGTAGCGTCCCCGTACCCGCCGGATCGGGGCGTTACATGAGAGGTGATTGTGAAAGTGGTGATTGAGTATCCCTCTAGTGAGAGGTTGATTGTTGTTTGGTTAAGTGCTTATCTCTTAATTGTGAGGTTGATTTTGTTTGACTTTGTGCCTTGTCTCTAAGTGTAGAGGTTGTATCGTTGAGAGAGGAGTTGTGCACTCCCAAGTTGTATTTGCCCAAATCCTCAGTGGAGGTTCCCTGCGTGGGAAGTTCTGTGTGGACGATATAATGAAAATCCTTCTGTGTGAAGGCGGAGACGTAGAGCTGAGTGCTCGAACGTCGAAACATATCTTGGTGTTTGCGTTCGATCCACTATCTCTAACTCTCTCTCTCTTATTGTGCCTTACATTGATTCATATTGTTCTTTCATATTTATATGCTTTGTATTGATTGTGTGTGCCCATACTTATGTTCAACCAAGAGAGCTTCAAATAGCACCTCAACTCTTATTTAGAGGAATTTAGAGGAGATAGTCCAGAGCCCTTCACAGGGAATTCAGCTACACTCTTTGGTTACACTAAGGGTCTGTTTAGTTGTCGTAACTGGCCGTAATTCGTAGTTATAATTGGTAAAGTGTTTACAATTGTAAATGAGTTACATGTATGTAAATTTTACGGTGTTTGGTTGGTAATATAAAATTGTAAAGTGGGAAAGTGTATTGTACTTTACGGTGTTTGGTTGCCGTAATGTATAAGTCGTAAGTGAAAAAGTTGACCACAAAATTAACTATTTGGTGATTTTAAAAGTTTTAATACTGCAAATAAATATTAAAAAAGTTAAATATTAAAAAAAATTTAATATTAATATAAAAAATATTACAAATTTGTATGACCATAAAATTAACTGTAACTGGGCTGTAAATGAGTGATAACTGGGTTGCAAGTGAGTGTTAGTTGAGTTACGTAAGTCGTTTACGAATTACGGTCCAAACAAACGCCGTAGTTGTAACTGGGTAGTAAGTCATTTACGAATTACGGAGTTTTACGCGAAACAAACGGCCCCTAAGTGTATTACAATTTGTTTTTAATTCCGCATCATTTATCATTAGATCAGCCTTACAGCTATTCACCCCCCTCCAGGTATACTTTCGAGCTGTCATATAAGAACAGGAAGAATGAGAAAAAAAAATACTTGTGATTGTTATTATTGCAAGTTTAGTAGATAATGTCAATAGTCTCCATTTCTTCATCCCCATGTTTTTCCACTATTTGTATTTCTTAAGTTAGAAGTAAACTGCGTCCTCACAATGAGTACTTCACGATTAATTGAGACATTTTGTCAAACATAAGAGACGTAGGTGACAGATTCAAGGGAGCACCTAAAACTCTTCCGCCATCATATTCAAGAAGGTACGTCTAAAATTAGTATTTAAGTTTTATGGCATGATAGGTGTACACTGCATTTTTGTTCATATCGGAGTCATACGATTGTATATCTGATCTATTATTATTTGGTAATTTTAATCCGCTATATGCCAACACTTTTATTGTTCCAAATTTATATAAGATGAAAAAATGCAATTTGGGGTTAAGTGTTTGAAACATTTAATTTTAATATTCCTAAAAAAATCAAGATATCATTGCAATTTGGGGTTAAGTGTACGCATTAGGCGGAAAACTTGAATTTCTCTGTAGTGGTCCCTTTTTATTTTAGTCTCATATGGGATGAGACATGGGAATGATAGGTGTTTAAATACTAAGCATTCCTTTTCTTATTGTTATTAATTAATTGTTATGGATCAGGTACACCACACGTGCAAACGCGCGTCACACCGCAAGCTGCCTGCGTTGTGTAAAAATTTTTTATTTCTTTTTGACTAACTCATCGTGTTTATTATCGACCGTTACTGTATTTAATTTTTGATCGTTCAGACCTGGAGACACGGGTTAACGTGCGCATTAAAGCGACTATTACCCGCATTAACTAGGGTCATAGCTGTTGGAATGAAGGGCTATTCAGCCTACAAATAGATCTTCATTCTCAAAGCTCAAACACAACCAACAATTCTCTCTCTCCCACTCATAGCTCCTCTAATACAATCCACTGCTGGAATGAAGAGCTCTTTCCCTTGTTTTAAATCTCAATTTTTATTCCTTACAAAGAGTTTCATTGTTTGTTTTTAATCTATATTTTATTTCATAGTGAGCAACTATTCTTAATCTGAGCATGAGACACGTGCACACGCTCATACCGGGTGTTGGTTTATTTCTGAAGATCTTTTACCGCAAGTTGACGCTACCAATTCAACACTCTAGTGATAAAGTGGATATTTGTTTTACACTTTCACTTTACCAACTAAACACTGTAAAACACAATATACTTTCCCATTTACACTTTCACTTTATCAACCAAACACCATAAAACACAATATATTTTCTCTGTTACAGTTCACTTTTCTCATTCTCATTTTACGACTTACGACTTGCGACGTTTTGCGGCGGAATAAACAAGCCCTAAATCAATCACTTAACATAGCGGGCCCACAAGTCATAATTATTAAATTATATTTTAATTATCATGTTCTCTAAACTCTTGAAAATAGTACTTCTCAAAGAGAAACTCTTGAAAATAGTTGGGAGAGGGCCAGAAATTTTAGAAAATTCACAATAATTTCAAGTTTGTTGAAAATCCAACCCGTTAAACCTGTTAACCCGATAAACCCCTAACATAAATACTCGCCTCCCGCACCCGCGTTTCACATCACGTGCTCCTTTTAGATTCGCCCTCGTCACTCCCGCTTCATTTTCGATCAGAGATTGAGGGTCACAATTGAATTTTTTTCAGAATCAGGGTTCGTGATTTTTCATTTTCATTCTCATTCTCATCAGAAATTAGGGTTTTCAATTACCCTCTCAATCACAAATTTGGGCTGAAAATTTCGTCACTGATCAGAAATCAGGGCCTGTGATTTCGTTTCTAATCAATTATTAGGGTTTCTCCAGGTTAAATACCGAGGCTGATGCGTGATCTCTGTCACGTTCTTTGCGCAACAGGAGGGATTAATAGAGGTATGATTTCTTTTTGAGTTTGAAGAGAACTCTTCTATTTTATTTGAACCTTTTAGAGAATCCTTTTCCCCCTCATAATTATGCTATCCATCGAGTTTGTGGATCAGTAAAGATTTTGATGGATAAAAATCATTTCTTTCCACCTAATCTTTGTTTAATATAACAATATTAGCCTTGTATTAGACTATAATTTTCATATAAATCATAAATGTATTCACCTAAAAGATTTTGTTCTCTACAACCCAAAAAGGAACTCATCCAGTCCATTGTACCTCATTAATTAGTATGATGTTGCACCTTTCGGAGGAATCCAACACGCCAATCACTAAGATTAGCGTTCCAACACCGAGTCAATCGCAAACCAATATATCACGAACCAAACAACCAACCGAGAAAGTGAGAACAAACAATTTAACGAGGTTCGATAACTTGCATACGTGGTCGAGGCAGAAGGGAGAAGATCTTATTCAATTAACAGAGTTATAAGGGTTACAAAGTGATCTGAAGATTCAACTGATGAAGATTGATCCAAATAGAGAAACTGTGCAATTTACCGTAAAATTCCCTCAAACAAACTAACCCTAGAACTTTTAGTACAAATCACCTCTCAAGTTTACTCTCCAGGTTGCTCTTAAGGTTATATAGTAGGGTACAACACCTCTCAATATATAGGCAGAGAACCCACGAAGAAAATGAAACCAAAACTTTTAAAATCGGATTAGAAAAAATTTCAGAAACCAATTTGGATACGCCAAGAATACCCTAGTTGTCGACAGCTCCAAGGGTAGACTGAGCTGACCCAAACTCTCTGTTGGTCCCCTGTCGACAGACTAAGCCATCTGCTGTCGACTGCTACAAATGCCTGTCGACAGCTATGTCCTATCGACAGACTGACAAACACAACTATCTGTTGGCGTACCCGTGTATCTGCTATCGATCGTCACTATGGTTCTATCGACAGCTGTTTATCCTTTTCTCGTGTGCTATCTCTAAAGTTCAAATCTCTCTGCTCTATCCAACCGAGTTTGAAACTCCAATATTCATCTTTTACCCCACAATTCTCCATCTCGATGAAGATTTCTTAAATCTGAGTCGAATACCACGAATAATCAATTTCAGCTCAGCAAATAGGCTGCACCATTACGGTTGCCTATGTACCCCCTGCCTATGGGATTAAGTCACGCGTAGTTCATCCAAACGAGCTTCACCGAACTCAAACAACTGAAATCAAATCTGCAGCAACTAACTTAACTGGCTGAGTCATATGAATCTCATCATCACGATCATCATGGAGAACAACGGTCTTCAACTTGAGCTGATCTTGCTTACCATCTTGAGATTCATGCTTCTTCACTAATTTTCATGAATTCATCTTGGTTCCTGTAGCTACAAACAACTCAACTTTTTCTTCAACCTGTTCAGCATCTAAAACGGTTACATGAATTCACCCGGTGTCACATCCGGTGAGATCTCAAATTATATTGAACCAACTGGAGATGGTGGAGTAGTATCAACCTCCACTGGCTATGATACATCTTTGGTCTTCATCCTCTTCACCTACTGAAAGATAGTAGATTTCAACAATAAAGCCTCATCAAATATGACTTACCTGGTCAACATGATCTTCTTATTTTCGGAGTCCTATAACGTATAGCCTTTCAAATTTCTTTTGACATTAAAAAAATAAACTTTTTTGCTCGCGAATTCAACCTATCATCTTTGACTCCAAAGTAGGTCGGACATTCAAATACCCGCTACAAACTATAGTCTTGAGCAGCTCCACCTGACCAAATAACCGATGGAGTTTTATCTCCTATTACAGTCGATGACAACTTATTCATAAGATGACTAGCATACACCAAAGCATTAACCCAAAATGATTTGTCTAATGATGCATTACATAATAACAAATACCAAACATTCTCCAGTAAGGCACGGTTCAACTCCTTAGCCACCCCAATCTGTTTTCGAACTGTGCAGTGAATATCAATACTATTGTTCTGGCCAAATTATAGGAACCAAGCCTTGTACTCCCCAACATGATCAAATCAGAGTACATTGATCTTTCTACTTGTCTGATTCTCTATCAGATTCTTCCACTTCACGAGCAAACCTAGAACTTTAAATTTTTGTCTCATAAGGTATACCCAACAATGCTCAGATAAATCATCAACAGAAGAGACAAAGTACCGATGACCTCCAAGTAATGCAGTCTTCATGACCTCAAACATTAATGTGAACACAATCAAGAAGACCTCTTGAGTGATGAATTGTGGTGCCGAACTTCACCTTTGCTTTCTTGTCCAGAACACAACGTTCACCAAATTTCAAATTGTGGATAGTTTCACCTTTTAATAGTCCTTACTTCGCCAAAGCTTGCAAAGAATTCAAGCCAACATGTCCAAGACTCATCTACTGTAAACTGATTGAATCACCATCCAAACATTCTGAAGCCGTCAAATTTCAGTAACTGCACTATCCTTCATATAGTACAAGTTGTTGCGTTGAGTATCTTTCAGAACAACTAATGAGCCACTGAACATCTTGAGAACGCCTTCTCGAAGAGTCTCCCAGGATCTGTGCCTTCAAAGTTCCAATTAAAATCAAATTCTTATTCAAGTGAGGTACACACCCCACATCTTGCAGCTCTCTCATCGTCTCATTGAACATCTTGATATGAAGTGTACATATCCCTTCAACATGCGTGTCCATCTCCAAATAACACCAAGCTTCCATCTAGTTTTTCAAAACTAGCAAACCACTCTTGCTTGGAACAAATGTGATAGGTAGCACCCGTATCCAAAATTCACTCAGATACCTCTCGGTAGAAAATTGTAAGAGTAATAAAGAGAGAAAATATAGATCAGTCAGAAACATTACCATCCACCATTGCGACATTGGCCTCTGACTTTGACTCCTTCATCTTGAGCTTTGGACAATCAATTTTTCAATGTCCTTTGCATAAAGCACACTTGTTTTTTCCCAATTCGCGATTACCGGTCTTGAACTTGCCAACATCTCCTTACCCGTCCAATAGTTGGAACTAATTTCTCTTATAATCAACACCTCTGTTGCTGTGTTATTAGAAGAAGACGTCTTGTCCTTCCTCCTCACCTTGTGATTCACAAGAACAGCCGACAAAGTGAAGACTTACCATTGATCAAGGTTAGAATGAAGATCTTATACTCTTCATCCGGAACATAACTGAATATAATCAACGCCTTGTCTTTGTCTTTAATCACCTCATCCACATTAGCTAGGTCTGTTAGAAGCTTCATGTAGTTTTTTATGTGCTCACCAATGGAGATTTCATTTGTCAACTGGAAGCAGTAAAGCCTTATTTTTAAATGTAAGCAATTCTCTATGCCCTTTGTCAAATACTTGCTTTCAAGGATCTCCCAAATCTTTTTTGCAGAAGTCTCTGTCATCACATGATACTTGATATTTTATGTCAAACAAGACTTGATGACATCACACACCGTTCGATTCATCATGTCCCAATCCAGCTTTATAGTCTCCGCTGATTTCTCTTGCAAAATCAGCTTGTCTTCCAAATCATGCGCGTTTAGCGCATCCATGACCTCGCATATCCACATATCAAAATTGTTCGTGTCATCAAACTTTACCACATCAACCGGTGGATGTTCCCGGTCTTCACCATGGACTGATTAACCTCGACCATCTTCTCCAGAAAACACCATCTACAATGTGAAAAAGCGAAAAAGTAGGTTCAAATTAAATAAAGATCAAACCTTTACCTCAAAGTGAAATCCTAGACGAGTTTTCAAACGATCTACTCCACCTAAATCGCTCCCACGAACATAATCGTTGTTGTTCTGAGATCGACACACGATTCCATTAACAGTCCAACGCCGCTCCGAGATTGACATATGATTTCTGACGAATAGGCCACGATGCTCTTGAGATCAACACACGATCCCAACTGAACATGGGAAGCTCTGATACCACTTGTTTAGCTTTCTAGAGGAATTCAACACGCCAATCACTAAGATCAGCGTTCCAACGCTGAATCAATCACAAATCGATATAACAACCAAGAGAGAAAGCGAGAACAAACAATTTAACGAGGTTCGGCAACTTACCTACATCTTCGAGGTAGAAGGGACAACGTCTTATTCAATCAACAGAATTACAAGGATTACAAAGTGTTTTGAAGATCCAACTGATCAAGATTGATCCAAATAGAGAAACTACATAATTTGTCCTAGAATTCTCTCAAACAAACTAATCCTAGAACTCTCAATACAAATCACCACTTAAGTTTACTCTCCAGATTACTCTCAATGTTATAAAGTAGGGTACAACACTCCTCAATATATAAGCAGAGAACCCACGACCAAATCTTTTGAAATCAGATCAGAAACGAATTAAGAAACCAACTCGGATACACCCAGAATACCCTAACTGTTGACAGCTGTCGACAGACTGAGCCGACCCAAACTCTCTGTTGGTCCCCTGTCAATGACTGAGCCATATGCTGACGATCGCTACAAGCACTTGTCGACAACTTTATGTCAGCTATCGACAGTCTGACAATGTACCTGTGTATGTGCTGTCGACCGCCACTACGCTTCTATCGATAGCTGCCTATCCTTTTCTCATGTGCTATCTTTAAAGTCCAAATCTCTTGGCTCTATCCAATATTTGAAAACTCTAATTTTCATCTTCTCTGCCCCCCGCCCCCCCGCCCCCAACCCCCCCAATGAGACTACAAGGAATGGTTTCATGTGAAGAAGAGAGGAAGAAGGAAGGAAGCAAGAAGAAATAGAGGTGGGAAATGTTACTTCTATAGGTACATTGCAAATTTTTTGTGTTATTTACAGCTTTTTCCTATCTTGCACATTCAATGAAGCATGGCACAAATACTCAATTGATGGCTCATGGGTCTTTGTATCGAATGCTTTATACGGGTTACAAGGTCAAAATTATGAGTGACTACATTGACTGAGTCTTGCCTCCTATTAGGAAATTATATTTCAGATTCAGTGAAAAAGCGATTTCCCCCTCAACATGAATAATTAAAATGGGTTAAAACTCGTTGCCTTGATGCTCTTTTGCAAATCCTAGATTCTGGAACTTTAGAAAAATGCCAGTTGTTGTCTGAAATACTTGTAAATTTTATGCTCTAAAAGATACATAACGGTAACAATCTGAACTCATACATGTGCATTGCTTTATTGCTTATATAGGTTCCTTAGGCTACTTCGTTATTCTGTTTATTTCTATTACTGCTTTAAATAAATCAACCAGAAAATGACCATCAAGTTTCTTCTTTTAGCTAGGAAATTCTTACACAAAAAACCCTATGCTTTTGACTTTAATTTTCTGTTCTTCTTCTATCCAAGGGTTGAAAAAATATCTGAAACATATTTGAGTTTTGAGTTTTTCTTTACAAATAATGATTGAGGGTTTTAAAAGAGCACCTGATTTTAGATTCAAAGTACAAGGGTCAAAGGAATTTCCTTTCACATTGCATGAGGGTGATGTTAGTTTGCAGGAACAAATAAAAGCTCATTTTGTGAAGCTTGAACGTGGCACATGTTACATATAGTAAGTAATTAGCTAACTGGTAGAGTTCAGATGCTATTAGGACTCTGCGACTAAATAATTCTATGAACTGACTAGTTATTGTTATATCTAAGTAGTTAGTTAATTAAAACAAACAGCTCATTTGTGGGAATTTGTCTAACAAGCTCACAGTATAGATCTATCTTTATTTCTTTTGTAATTTGTACCCTGTATATAAAAGCCCAGGCCATTTGGAAATGTTAGAGTGCATCTTAGAAGCCATTTGCCCTCTATAATAGAGTAGGTTTTGCTAATTCCAGTATCAGTTGGTGAGTAATAGGAGTTCAGTTTGTAGCTTTTGGAAAAATGATGGAAGCAACTACTGCACTATTATTTAAAGAAGAAACTACTTTAAATAGGATGTTAAGGGTAAAGTCTTTCACCCTAGTCTCTATTAGCTGTGGACTCTCAGTGCACTCAATCATGTTGTTAGAGAGCCTTAAGTATATTTCACCCATAATCTATCCAATCTTTATAGTGTCGGTCTCCTTAATGACAAAATCTTATTATTTTTCTCCGGCTAAACTTGGAAAGCTATCTCATTGTTTTTTTTTGAGAATAAAATGGAGAGCCAAATGACCCCCCCTGTGTTTCATTAAAAATGAATTAATAAAAACAGTCTCAAGCAAGTGCAAGAATCCAAAGTCCCCCAGAAGTACAGAAATTGTGCACACGTAGATGCTCGAAAACCTTAAGTCCCCAGAAGTACAGAAATTGTTCACACGCAGGTGATGTAATACCAACCTGGATCGCAATCACCTTCAAATCGTAACCAAAATTTGAAATTGAGGATAAGATAAGATTTGGGTTTCCACCCCTTACACGGGCTTCTCACCCCAGAATTCGAGAGCAAAATAAATTCAAGAATTAAGCCAAATAATTTGAGGAAGGTTTTAATCATTCAATAATTCAATACAATAGTCTAGGGGGCCTTATATAGGCTTTACAAAAGAGGACTACTGGGAAATAACCGATGTGGTATTAAACGTCCACAAAAGAACACAAATAAAGCTAAAACATCTACTATAAATAAAGCTGAAACAAATCCCATCTAAAGCTAAAGAACACCAGTGTGTCGCTTCCTGACGTATACTCGATCGAATCTGCCCCTGAGCGGCATGATGTCCTCATCAATTCCCCCCGGGTGGAAAGGACTCGACCCTGTCGAGTGTGGGGGACAGAACTGCTGCTGGCTATGATAGCGCTCCAGTCGATCAGGATCAAGATGCTGGAGGTCTTCCTCGGTAATCCAAGAATTTTCTGAATCAGGTTTTCCCGTCCACTTAATGAGATAGCGTCGCGTCCCTCCATCTCTAGTAGAGATAATCTGATCATCCAAGATAGAATCTATATTTTCTGTTGCATAGGACAGTTTAGGGGGAAGTGGAGGTAGTGGGGGCTCTCAGAAAGAAGGTCTTGGCTTGGCTCGGCTCATCCATGAATGGGTCAGAAGGGGTATTAAAAGTACCTCGATATGGAACCAAATCCTCAACATTAAAAGTGCAACTGATGCCAAAGTCAGGTGGGAGATCCACCACATAAGCATTTGAATTGATTTTCTTGAGAATCTTGAATGGCCCTGCGCTTCGCGCGTGTAATTTCTTCACGGTTCCTGGTGGAAACCGTTCGGGTCGCATGCGGACCATCACATAATCTCCGACATTAAAAATCCTTAATCGGCGATGTAGATCTGCAGAAGCTTTATAATCAGTATTATTTTTCTTTATCTTTTCTTTGATCTCCTCATGTAATGCACGGATATGAGATGCAAATGCTGATGCTGAGTCTGATACCCTAGAATGATGATGAGCCATGGGAATTAAGTCAACTGGTTGCTTGGGCTTAAAACCGTTTACTACTTCAAAAGGACTAAGACCTGTAGTCCTATTGACAGATCCATTATATGCAAATTCAGCCATAGGCAAAATGAGATCCTAAGTTTTCAAATTTTTTCCAACTAGACACCTCAGGAGATTTCCTAGTGTCCTGTTTACTACCTCGGTTTGGCCATCGGTCAGTGGATGAAAGGCTGTTGAGAATTTCAGTTTGGTGTCCATCTTATGCCACAGTGTTTTCCAGAAGTAGCTAACAAACTTAACGTCCCTATCAGACACCATGGTTTTAGGTATCCCATGCAACTTGATGATATTATCAAAGAACAAGATAGCTACTCGAGACGCATCTGAGGTCTTGGAACACGGGATAAAGTGAGCCATTTTCGAGAATCGATCAACGACTACTAGGATAGAGTCATGCTTTTTCCGAGTTTTTGGCAATCCTAGTATGAAGTCTAGGCTCACGTCTTGTCAGCGGCAATTAGGTACAGGAAGAGGAGTGTAAGGTCCGGCAATCTGCTTTTGTTGCTTGGCCAGTTGGCACGTGCGACATTGGCTAACTATTTTAGAGATCTCTTTTCAGACTCGGCCAGTAGAATCGGTGCTCAACGACCTCGATTGTCTTGTTCTGACCGAAATGTCCCACCAGACCTCCAGCATGTATTTTCCAAGAGAGAAAATCCCTGAGGGACGTACGGGGAATACACAACTTACGGAATCTGAATAGATAACCGTCATGAAGGAGAAAATCGTACATCTCACGAACAGGGCCGTCTCGTAACGTGGCATAAATTTTCCCAAAATCGGGACATGAATCATACTCCTCTCTTAACTTCTCGAAACCAACCACTTCTGTGCTCATTGCCACCAAGATCGTGACATGTCGACTCAGCGCATCAGCGACCTTATTCTCGATGCCTGCTTTGTGTTTGAGAACAAAAGTGTAATCTTGCAGGAACTCCACCCATTTGCTATGTCTCGCATTCAGTCTCTTCTGGAAGTTGAGATACCTTAGCGCTTCATGATCTGAATACAACACAAATTCTTGCGGTAACAAATAATGTCTCCAGTAGCGCAAAGCCTGTATAACCGCATAAAATTCCGTGTCATAGGTGGAGTAGCGTTGCCAGGCATCATTTAGTTTTTCGCTGAAATAAGCAACTGGGTGGCTTTCCTGACTCAGTACACCACCTATTGCCAGTCCCGATGCGTCACAAGTTACTTCAAAAGCTTTTGAAATGTCAGGGAGACGCATTACGGGAGCTTCCGTCATCATCCTCTTTATTTCAGTGAAAGCTTTGGAGGCAGCAGGGGTCCACTGGAACACCTCACTCTTTAAACAGTCGGTTATAGGTGCCATAATAGCACTAAAATTCTTTATGAACCGACGGTAGAAAGTGACTAACCCGTGAAAGCTTCTGACTTCCCTAATCGTTCGGGGTTGTGGCCACTCGGTTATTGCCTTCACCTTTTCAGGGTCCGCGAAAACCCCCTCGGAGGAAACCACAAATTCAAGGAAGATAACACTGTCTATACAGAAAGCACACTTTTTTGGATTTGCATAAAACTTCTCAGCTTGGAGTGTGCAGAGGACTTGCCTCAGATGTCCCACATGTTGCTCCTGGGTTTGACTGTAAATCAGAATGTCATCAAAATAGACCACCACGAATTTACCGATAAACGGTCGAAACAATTGGGTCATTACTCTCATGAAGGTGCTAGGAGCATTGGACAGTCCAAAGGGCATAACCAACCATTCATATAACCCGTCTTTAGTTTTAAATGCGGTTTTCCATTCATCCCCTGGTCGGATTCTAATTTGATGGTACCCGCTCTTAAGATCAATTTTAGAGAAGACTGTGGGACCTGACATCAGATCCAGCATATCATCAAGACGAGGAATGGGAAAACGGTACTTGACGGTAATTTTATTGATTGCACGATTATCCACACACATACGTCATGTACCATCCTTTTTTGGCGCCAAAAGTGCGGGAACCGCACATGGGCTCAAGCTCTCTTTGATGAACCCCTTGTCGAGTAACTCTTCTACTTGCCGTTGTAATTCCGCATGTTCAGTTGGGTTCATTCGATAGTGGGGCAAATTTGGTAAAGTTGCTCCTGGGACTAAGTCAATAGCATGTTGAATGTCTCGCATAGGAGGCAAATCACCTGGTAGATCCTGTGGGAGGGTTTCGGAAAACTCCTCCACAATTGGTTTAATGTGCTCAGGAATCTGCTCCTCAATATCCCGGTTAGTCTCTCGAGCCACGAGAGCATAACAAGTAGAACCTTCATGCAAGCTTTTTTCAATTTGATCGTAGCTAATCAAATTCATTTCCATCTTGCCTTTGCCCTTATCACCTTTTTCTTAGGATTTATAACGTCCACTTTGTCTTTCCCTTTGTCAGCCTCTTTTTCTCGGGTTGGTGGCTTCGGTTGATTTGGCATAATCTTCACCTTTTTTCCGTTATGGACGAACGAACACTGGTTGGTACGTCCATGTATAGTCACGTCTAAGTCAAATAACCAAGGTCGACCCAAAATGTTATGACCTACATTCATGGGGAGTATATCACACCACACATTATCTGTGTATGTAGCAAACTGGATGAGAATTTGATATCTCTCCTGAACATCTATGGATGTAGCATCGATCCATGTAACCTTGTAGGGGTTTGGATGCTTCACCGGTCTCATCCCCAAGGTGGTGATTAATTTTGACGCAACAGCGTTGATGCAGCTGCCACTATCCACAATTACCTTGCAGTTCTTATTGTCAATTTTTGTGCAAGTTTGAAATATGGCAGTTCTTCTCCAGTCGTTGAGTGGTTCAGGCTGGGTTAAAGTACACCTAACCACTCCTAATTGGGTGCGAGCGACACTAGGAGGTAGGCTCGTCATTTCCATAGTTCTGATGTACCCATTAAATTCATACTCTTCGACAGAGGCATCTGAGTCATCTTCTTGTTGGTGCACAACCTTTTCCCCATCATCCTCTCCTTCGATATCTTCAATGGGAACCTTGCAAAGAGGGTTTTAGTTTGACTCAGGCACTAGCTGGCAAGGTGACCATACCCTTGACACCTGTAGCATTGGGTTCTAGGGTTGACTTTTCCTGGTTCACTTACCGTTCTCTTTTCGGATGTAAAGGGCTTTGCACCAGACAGACCTGCTGGTTTGACGCTAGAGGAACTGGAGGCAGGTTTACTTGGGGTAGGAAGAGTTCGGTTGAAGCTTGGCTGGCTAGTAGTGGTGGTTCTAGAGTTATCCTTAAAGTTATTCGGTTAAAATAGGATCCTCTAGACTCATCTAAGTCGGTGACTAGCTGATATGCCTGTTCGAGAGTCGTGATGCCTCGAGCAATGAGCTCTCGGCGATAATCATCCCTAAGACCGGACCTGAACCTAGATAGGGTCTGTTCGGGAGATTCTAACTCGATAGCTCCACACCGATTCAAATATTCATCAAATTTAGCAATGTAATCAGTGGCTGATTTGTTCCCATCAGTCCATCGATTCCATTTGTCTAATAATTACTGCCTGAATGATGGTGGAACATACTTCATCATAAGCTTCTCTTTCATGCTTTCCCAAGTGTCCACGGGGTCTTCCCTTCTGTACCTCATCATCCTCTCTAGGTTTTCCTAATATTGCCCAGCTTGTCCCGTTAGTTTCATTATGGCCAATCGAACCTTCCTTGACTCAGACATGTCATGCCAATGAAAATATCGGTCCATAGCCAACTGCCAATCTATATAAACTTGAGGGTCTAAGCGCCCGTCGAAGGAAGGAGCTCGACTTTAACGCTCCTGATATACTAGGCATCGGCGTCAGTTGTTTGGTAAGGTGGGCCTTGCTCACGCCTGGGAGACCTACTGTCATTTCGAGAACTTTCATCCTCCCTGGTTCTTCTCCTATTGGTTTCTAGCCTACTAATTCGGGTTGCTAGATCCCTACAATTAACATCAACCTGATCCCTAACTTCTTGTAGTTGTCTGTCCATATTTTCTATCTTGTGTAGGATTGTGTTAAGGGTATCATGAATGCTAGGGTCCATTGGTGCCGAAGTTTCTCCTACAGAAAAGTTCTACCACTTCTAGTAGGCATGCAAGATCCTAACTGACCCTAAATGCGAGCTGTCCAAAAATTGATATGTATGTTATGCAGGAGGAGTCAGAGATTAGAGTGATGAAAGATAATACCAATTTTAAGCTACTTAGATTAACACGTGATTAAGAAAATTGTAATGTGGAGACAGTGATAAAGACACGTGCTGATACAGTTAACTTTAAGATAAATCAAGTGATCACAAATTCAAATTAGTTAAGTTGCACAATTAATATTAAGTCGGGTTACCACTCAAGGTCAGAATCACACAACTCACTTATTTAGTGGGCAACAGTCAATGAATTCTACCTTGCGACAGATTGGAAGAGCTAGCTATTTTAATTAAGCGGTAGGAATAACTGACAGAATATTCAAAGTTACCTAGGGAGGCGACCGTAACTCAAACCTGAGCAAGACTGCTGTAGGCGCGTAGTACTGGTCGTCACGAATCCACTGCCTCGAAAACGGATCGATTTGGACTTGAAACGAGCCCTGAACGGCCTTCAAACCCACTGAGTTGCTCGTGTATTGCACTGAGTCACGGCAGAGTTGACTCGGACTGAATCACGCAGAATAGGGTCGAGTCAAATGGGCTTGAGTCAAATCGGCCTGAGTCACCCGGACCGAGTTGATTGCGGCCGGGTCGGATCTTTTCGGGTCGGGTGGCGTTAATTAAATCCGACCGGATCGATTGGACTTCACTTCAGATCGAATTGAGTCCGATCTCGATTCTTCACACCCGCCGCTAGGGCAGGGCGATGCGATCTCGGCGTGGACAGGCAACGACTCCGAGGAGGTTACGACGAGGAACTTCCGGCGGCGTTCGGGTGTCGTAGAGGCTTTGGTGACGAGGGCGACTGACCAGAGGGGACTCGGCGACTTTGGGAGTGGGAGGGCTCCGGCAAGATTGGGAGGACTCCGGTCAGGTTCCTGGAGGCGTCGACAATACTCGGCGGTGGTCTGCAAACTCCGGCAAGGAGCTGGAGATCTCGGCCAAGGCGATTCGATGTTGCTACAGCGAGAGAGGTCTGTAGAGGTTGGCAGGGTTCTAGGCGCTGGATCTTGATGAAGATCTAGTGCGACGAGGTGGGAGGGGGTAGTTCTTCGTCGGAATTGAACCGGAGAGGGTGGGCAGCAGCCAGATCTAGAGGTTTCACCGTAGAGGATGATGGCAAGTCACGACGGCAACAGCGGACTCCGGCAAGACTCTGATGACGGCGACGGAGCACAAATCCCCTTTCAGATCTGAGGAGACGATGGCGTGGAGATATCTACTGCTGCGGTGGAGATCTCGTCGGAGTTGAGGGCGATCTTCGTCGGAGAAGAAGGCGGTGATGGATGAGGTGCTGTCGACGAGATCCTGCTGAGGAATTGTTATTGGTGATGATGTTGTTGAAGAAGGAGGCCTCGCTGGTACTCGAGGTGTTGTTGGCGGCGGAGGGCGTGGGCGTGGGTGGGCAGCGACGTCGGAATTTTGGAGGAGATGATGAACAGTGGAGGTTTCGATTTTTCAGGGAATTTTCGATGAGAATTTTTGGAATTTCAACAGTGTTTTTTTGAATGGATCTGGAATATAGATCTAGGGTTTGGAGACTGGAAGAAAATTTGGAAAAAAGAAAATTTTGAAGAGAATTGAAAACCGGGCTCTGATACCAAAATGATGTAATACCAACCTGGATCGCAATCACCTTCAAATCGTAACCAAAATTTGAAATTGAGGATAAGATAAGATTTTGGGTTTCCACCCCTTACACGGGCTTCTCACCTCAGAACTCGAGAGCAAAATAAACTCAAGAATTAAGCCAAATAATTTGAGGAAGGTTTTAATCATTCAATAATTCAATATAATAGTCTAGGGGGCCTTAGCTTTACAAAAGAGGACTACTGGGAAATAACCGATGTGGTATAAACGTCCACAAAAGAACACAAATAAAGCTAAAACATCTATTACAAATAAAGCTGAAACAAATCCCATCTAAAGCCAAAGAACACCAGTGCGTCGCTTCCTGACGTATACTCGATCGAATCTGCCCCTGAGCGGCATGATGTCCTCATCAGCAGGTGCCAGGAGATAGCTAAAGGAACCCAAATACAAAAAAAAAGAAAGAAAAACTCTCCCTCCACGCTTCGCCTCCAACAGTGCGCTTGCTATAGCCGCTGCTGTTGACGCATCCTCTTGTGCTACTCTGACCCGCTCCAGCTCAAACTCGCGCTGACATCACCGTCTAGATTCATCGTACTCCTCGCTGATGCTCTCTGTCATCCTCACTCCATCTTGTCGAGCACCACCGAGAAACCCACCATGCAAACCTCACTCCACATTGACGAGTTCCATGATAATCCCTCCATCACAACTATGACCTTTCCTCCGTTCATCCCCTGTCGGTTTTCTCAAAATCTCTAGTTTGCCTATCTACCACTCTGATATGCTCTTCACATGTCCCCTGCCCTGCTCCAACGGCAGTGAAAATACCTCGATTAGGCCACTCCTCGATCGACCTTGCCCTCCGCCTAAATAGCTGCCCCCTGAATTGAGAACTCAACAGATTCTTGATCTCTGATCGAATCCATCCTCATAGCAGTCGATGTCCCCCTCCTTACTGCATCGGCGAAAGACTCGCTCTTTCCAAGCTCCGGCGTCGACGACCCAAGCTGAAGTCGAAGGTAGAGGCTACCACCTTCGATAAACCCCTTAATGCTCTTCTTGGAAAGAGTAATCTCACGTCATCCGTCGGTCCCACCTAGGGGCGTCAAGTGGCTGGGCCGTGCCGAGCCGGGCCCGGGCACGGTAGGCCAACAGCCGGGCCTGGCCGAGTCCACCCGGACTGGCCAAAAGGGGGGCGGCCCGGCCACCCGGGTGACCCAAACCCGGCCTGACCCGAACATTTAGAAAAAATAAAAATTATGACTATTAATTACTAATTTTTCTTACTTTATACACAAGTATTGTGTGGGACAGTTGGTTATTTGGTTTGTGTAGTTCAATGGGGATAATGGGTTCGAATCCTGTGATTTATAAAAAAAAAATTGACATTTGTATTTCACCGGTGGAGGAGGGAGGGGGTCGCTGGCGGCGCAGGGGAGGAGGAGGCTGGCTGGAGGGCGGAGGGCGACGGTGGAGGGTGGAGGAGGGGACGACCCGAGTGGCAGAGGGCGGGCTAGGCCGGGCAGGCCGTCCGGCCGCCGGGCCCGGGTCGGGCACGTGCCAAGTCCGAGCCTGGGTTAGGCCTGGGCCAGGCGGGCTGTGGCCGCCAAAGGGGAACCCGAGCATGACTCGTGGTGGAGCCGTGCTCGGGCCAGGTCTTGCCCGGTTGCCAGGTGGGCTGGTTGGGCTGTGCCCGTGCGGGTTGCCGGCCCGACCCAGTTGACACCGGGCTAGGCCGGGCAGGCCGTCCGGCCGCTGGGCCCGGGTCGGGCACGTGCCAAGTTCGAGCCTGGGTTAGGCCTGGGCCAGGCGGGCTGTGGGCCGCCAAAGGGGAACCCGAGCATGACTCATGGTGGAGCCGTGCTCGGGCCAGGTCTGGCCCGGTTGCCAGGTGGGCTGGTTGGGCTGTGCCCGTGCGGGTTGCCGGCCCGACCCAGTTGACACCCCTAATTACACCACCTGAGCCGACTGCTCCGACCTGCATTATTGTTTCGGTTCATTTCTTTTACCAAAAGAATGTTAAACAAATCAAGATGCCATGCAACTTGCAACCCATTACACTCCCCTTGGCTTTGTTGTAAGCAAAATTTTATACAACTTCACATCTATGTGTCTTTTGATTAGACTTAAACAAATGCATTTAGTTTATTGATGTTTTTTGTATTAAAACATTATTATCTTGCAATCTAAAAACTGGCAAAGACTCTGAAATGACACTTTCTCTTGTTTCTTTCGTGCAATATGTTTGGTAAACTTCTGTTATAGTAGCAAAATGGATCATTTCAGAAATTTTTTTCCTCCCCAACATGATTAACCGAAAATGGGTTAACCTCATCCCCTTGAAACCCTTTTGCAAATTCTACATTCTGAGACTTTAGAAACTTTTGTCTTCAAAAATATTTGAGCTTTTCACACTCTCTAACATTATTGCATATCAGTAACAACTTGAACTTGCAGATCTGCATTGCTTTCCAGTGACATTAATCTACTTCATTATTTTGATTTCTGTACGCACTCATTAATTACCTATTGTCAATCTCATTTCTGCTATTTTTTTGGGCTGTTTTTGAAGGGGTCAAGCACTAGGGTTGGATTATGAGGAAGAAAAAGTAAGAAATTGAGTTTCCCCTTTCAAAAATAAAAAAAAATCCAAGGGGTTTAAAAGAACTTCGGAATAAAAGTATTATGGTATAAGCAAATTTCCATTTCAACAACTTGTAGTCTTGTCCCCTGTATATACAAAAGCCCAGGCATATGGCCCCAAAGGCTTGATTTTCTAGCTTGGACATGATGGAGTGTATCTCGGAAGTCATTTGCCCTCCAGTATAGAGTAGGTTTGCTGATTCCATAAAAGTTAGTTAAGTAATAGGATTTCAAGTTGTAGCTTTTGGAAAGATGATGGAAGCAACTACTACACTATTACTTAAATAAGATGTAAAATCTTGTACCCTAGTCTCCATTAGCTATGCCCCCTGTGTCATTGCTCTTAATCATGTCGCTGGAGAGCCTTAAGTAGATGTTACGCATAATCTAACCAACTTCATCGCCTTGTCGCTCTCCTTAATGACAGAATCTTAGTATTTTTCTCATTCTAAACCAAGAAAAGCAATCTCATGATTGTACTGTTCTCCATTTCTTTTACCAAAAGATTAATGGCTAAACAAATCAGTATGCCACCCAACTTGTAGTTCATTACTTAAACATCCATGTGCCTTTTGATTAGACTTAAATAACTGTAAGTTATTCTTGTTGATGATTGCAGTGGAAAGAATCTCATGCACCAGCTCTCTTCATGGAAGAAGCTCCTCATTTGCAATCTGAATAATATAAAGCCGCTCTTGTCATTCCTTATAGCTAGAGTACTGTCCTCATCATATTACCTCAAGAAGTAGTGGAGTGGTTGGAACTGCATAAGAATCCAAGTCTCTTGCATATAAAGTCTTGCCCTTGACCCACTGCAGTTGTTGTTGTTGGCATATGGACATTTCCTTGCTGTGTTCGCTAGATGCAATTTGTTTTTAGGTCATATGCAAGCCAAACCTTGTGTTTGTCTACCTTAATCTTATGCTGATGCCCTTCTGTATTCCTCATATAAATAACAATTTCATTATTCTTGTACACAATTACTTTTGTGTTCATTATAATATAAAAATATTATCCTCAATTCTCACCACAACTTTGGAGTTTTGATGCGATAGAATCAAAGCACGTTGCTTAGTTTCTCAACGATCGGTGCAAGCAGATATGAATAATCAGCTCCATATTCATTTCACATTTGTTATTATCTTTTTTCCGAATGTGTACATTCGTATCTGATGTCTCTTTTAAAAGATAAAAGGATATGGTACTAGTAAAAATATCCGAGAGACATCAAAAACATGTCTAAATATGGCAACATATTACATATTTTGAACATTTTCATATAAAAGATATTAAATTAAGGATATTACTTATCTTTTGCTGTAGATTTTTAGTCATATTAGTATCTAGTTCCATATCAGATAATACCAAGTCCTATCAAAATTCGAGTTTGTATTTGACTGGTATAATTACAGAGTTTGTTATATATGTGATTGTTTTACAAATATGCCTATACTGTGCACAATATCCTGCCCCAGCCCAAGATAAAGGAGAGTTAGCATTAGATAGTCAATAGTCATTATAGAACTTTAGTCGAAGACTTTGATTTCGCTCTGGTCAATTTTGGTAGGAACTTGCACTTGGATTGAGCCATTTTGCTGATTTCTCTGAGTAATTTAACATAGTATCTATTTATTTTTTCAGAGTAAAATTAACTGAATCTGTCATTGATGACAAAAAATCTGTCATTGATGACAAAAGTAGAAGGCAAAAACCAAGTAAATTTTAGCGTGACATTTCATTCCATTGTAATCGTGTGTTCAAATTGTTAGATATGTAACTCTCAATCCTTATCACAAATTCGGAATTTTAATGTCTCAGAATGAATTTTAATATGGTATTAGAACAATTCAGCTTCAATTCTTATGGTTCACGCGTTTAAAAAAAAATGGATTAAAAAAATAAAATCAACATTACCCAACAGTCCTGCTTTCAGTCCATAAAATGGGCGCTTGACTTGTGAGGACATGTTAGAATGTAAACATATAAAACTCTAAACCCTCATCATAAGAGTCAGAGAGACTTTATTTAGTACGAATCTCCTCATTTACAGCAGATTAAGAGATTAATTATCAAAGAAACATACTCTGAGCATATTACTCGAGTCTTGTTACGCGGTAACCCAACTCAGCAGCATATAAACTTAAATATGGTCCATGAAGATTTGTTTTGATCCTTATGCATTCAATGCGAAGTACCAAATTAGAAATGGTTTTCTCTTGCTTTTGGTAAAAAAAAATGTTTAGATTTATATCATATTGGTAAAAAAATTAGCTCCGATCATGACATGAAAGAAACTCTCAATGAGAAAGAACAAAAAGTCTTGCGTGTTTCGCATATACAATTCACAATGATCCATATGCGTGTGAAATGAGCTTGCATGCCGCGAAGTTGAGTTGTTGCCTTGTAGGAGTCATATGTCTCTTTAATGCATTATATCACTCATTGTGAACGAGAGAACATCCCAACTTACAATTCCCCATGAGAGAAGAAAGTGTCTTCAAAGCTGGTGCAAGCAGAAACGAGGGGTGGAAATATCAGAACCATTGAGCCCTGATCCGCGCTCCAGCCGATTCGCCGTTCGCGGTCCCGATTAAGCGGACGCAGCGATCGGCGATTATTCGCACCGGGACGATCTTTTTTCCTCTCACGTCGTTATCTGGCGGATACACAGGAGCAGCGCGATCGTGGAGACAGAAGAGGACAGGACAGCCTGACACAACTAAATGTCCAAAATGCCCCTCAATCATCTCTACTCAAAAATCAATATTTTCTTTCTAAATATGATGATTAAGCATCAAACTGTGTTGCTTTCCCTTTTTTTAGTTTCTAGAAAAATTAGACATATTTAATTTATAATGAAATAACCTTACATGAATTATTATTTGAATAGTAAAGATGCATTGCATTTTGATTGAAGCAACCTAGACTATAGAAATATTTAAGGAGTGGGGTATTTATCTCGGATATTTGGTTATCAAACCCCACTACCATCCTGGGTATTTTTTGTGTGAATCATTGTTAACCGTCTCTATGCACAACTATGATATTTTGTGAGTGAGTCTCCAAGAATCACTAGTTAAGTCAAGTGAAATTCATATGCTGTGAAATAGAGCTGCTGTGTAACACGCCTAGGGCACTTGCAAATTTAAAAAACCCCTTTTGTTTATCATGAACAAGAAGATTCGAACCCATAATCTTTTACGAGAAGAGAAAATGTATTACTGCTTGAGTAATGCTTTCTTGGCTAAAAATTAGCTGGTTAAACAATCCATTCAAATCCATGAATAGGTCTTTGTTGGGTCCAAGAAGAAGAAAAATTGGGAGACATGATTATGACTAGACCTAGGTGGAGTTACATGATTATTGCCACATTATTGTCACAAGTTCATGGCTTATAATTTGATCCACTCATTCAACATTCATTGTCTCTATCAAATCTAACAAAAAATTGAATTTTCTGTGACCCACTGATTAAAAGTGAATTTTTAGATGACTCAGAATATATCCAAGGCTTGTGGAAGTACAAGATTTCTGTATATTTTTTTTATTTTTTTTGATTTGATATATCAGCATATTTTCAATCTGAAACCAATTAAATAGATCACTAATTCTTCTATTCTTTCTTGTTGCACACCTAGAAAAGTTTAATTTAATTGACAAGCAACTATTGAATGTGTCTCGAATCAATAGATTAAAATCCAGCTATAATTTTTGTTTAAAAAGAAGAGAAGAAGAAAGAAGAAAGAAAATGAATGTCAAGCAAATAAGATATAAATTGACAATTGAAATTGGTGCTACTTGTCAAAAACAGTTGTTATTTTTATTTCAACAACAAAGACTATAACTTGGTCTGAACCTGATACTTTTCATAACTCACCTATAAATTTTAATTCAATATTTCAAAACAAAATTGTCAAGAAGATAAGAGATTTTGTGATAGTCACACCAAAATCAGACTCCTACTATTTTGAGACACCACTAACACATCATTTTGTGTGTATTCTAATAATTTACTTAAATCAAGTATCACCACCAAAATAAAAAGAAAGAGGAATGAAAGGCTGTAGCAAGCAAAAAAAAAAGAGAGAGAGAGAGATTTGTCATGGCTTTTTTCAGGATTTTCACATAATTTCCCACTATTAACTATTAACTGTAAAAAAAAAAAGAGAAGAGAAATTTGAGGATAAAAAAACTTTTTGACATAGGAAATCATATTTTCTGAGCTATCACATTCATGATTCCAAACCCACATTACTCACTAATGAAATAACAATGGATAGTCAACTTTCTTAAAAGTACGTATTTAAGAGGATATTTTTATAAGATGGCAATGATAATCATTTACTTAATTTTTATGTATTATGTGTATCATATTGTAATCATCTTATATTGTAGATTAAGAATTTTATATTCTCTTTGCACAATAAGATAAAGATTATATTGTTCACATAAAATAACGGGTTGATGTAAGATTGGAATCATTTATATAAATTTTCAAAAAATGTAAATTTATTTGTTTTTTTTTTTTTTTTTGAAGGAAATAATAGATAAGAAAGTAATAATACATCAGATGTCAATATTTTAGTAAATCAGTTTTTGGTTTCTGTTTGAATTTGCTGAAAAGTTGATAATTCCTATTCTAAAGTTAATTTTTAATGATGAAAAAGAAATGATGCATAAAATTGTGTGATCTCCATTTTATATCCCTTTGTATTTTCATTCAAACGAACCAATAAATCAAAAGAGGCATATATTGACACATGGTTTCCCTTTTTTCTTTCTATAAAAAATATTATCTGATATATTTCACCAGAAACAAACAAGAGAATTGGAAAATTCTTGTATAGATATACATGATTCATCAACCAATTTGTCTTCATCAGATATGGATTTCATGATAACAAAATAACTTGTTGAATAGGTTGAAGCAATAAGAGAAATTCTTCTTATATTTAGGAAAGGGAGAGTGTTGGAGTAATTCCAACTTCCTGTTTTTTTTTTACCCTTCTCTTTTTATCTTATTCTTTTTCTTGCGCGGGACAATTAGAGCTTTAGACTTGCATTGAGACGTGAGAAAACATTAGATTCTTTTATTGCACAGGGATAATATTCAGTCTTAACTGACGATCATACAATAAGAGTATCAGTTTTTTATAATAAGATCTCACAGTGTGACATAGTTTTTGATTGAAAATTCTATTACCTTATCTACAAAGTATATTCAAGCCAACGTTTTTCCTCACAAAGTACAAATATTTTTCCACGTCAATTAGTACAATTTATTCATTCATAAACAAAAAAGAGGTAATTTAGGGAGGAAACTCAAGAAGATAAATTTTTCCTAGAGTGGAATGTCTTTGAGTAGGTCATACTCTAGTCATTTAAAGAAATTCTAATTAATATATTAGACTAAATTATTTTCTCATTTCATAGGAAAAAATGATCCTCAATCTACAAATGGAATATATACTATTTTAAAAAATCATACCACCGAACCACTCTCGTGTTGTTGTTGTTTTGTTGTTGTTATTATTATTATTATTATTCCAAAGACCCTTGGATGCCACCCAGGGCTGAGAGCCAATTGGGACACGAGAAGCTTGTTTTTTGGGCTCTCTTTTGTCTATTTAAAATAAATTGCACAATCGAAAATTAAAAAGAAGTGTTTATTATTTAATTTTTTCTATTTTTAAATTTTAAAAAAAGAATTTGCACGTGAAAGAGCAATTAGGAGACAAAAGGGGCAGTCTCATAATTTGGCGCAAAAAAGACCAGGATAATAGAGGACTGGGAGAGGAAGGATATTGCCACCTAAAAATGAAAAAGACCCCAAATTGTTTACAAGTGTGCTATTATTTTTTTTGTTTCCATTTCATCCATGGTGAAATGTCCAGAAAGCCTTCCTTCTTTCGCCTTCCTCTTTCCTCTATCTTCCTCCTCCTTCTCCGGCGACCCCTGCTCCTCCTCTCCCTCCGCCTCCCCGGCCTCCCCCGCCCCCTGACCACTCCCCTGCACTCCCCCTTTCCTCCCACCGCCTGCCCTCCTCCTCCCCTTCCTCACCCGTGGCACCCCACCCCCCACCCAAAAGATCTGTTCAGTCGATAACATATCCGACCGAAACAGATTGGCCGAACAGATTTTAAGGGGGGGAGGGGTTGGGGGGAAGGGAGGAGAGGGAGCTCGCTGGAGAGAATGGGGATGGGGTTGAGGGGAGAGGGGGGTTCACCGGAGAAGGGGATGGAGTTCACCGGGGCAGGGGGAAGGGGGTCGTCGGAGGATGGAGAAGGTCGCCGGTGAGGGGGGAGGAGGAGGAGGAGGAGAAGAGGAAAGGCTACTTTCATAATTTTAAAGCACATTAAGAGGCGCTTTTATTATTTTTTTTGGGGCCTTTATCTTGTTTCGGGGTGACAATATCCGCTCCCGAAGAGTGAGGGAAAGAAGAGGTGGGAGGTCTGTTTCACTCTTTATTTATTTATTTTTATTTTTTATTTTTATTTATTTCATTTTCTCTACTTTTATTTTCTTTCCTTTTTCAACTCTCTCGCTTTTGGGGGAGACAAAGCTGCAGTGTGGGAAAAAAATTACTCTCTCTGTCTCTCTCTCTCTCGCCATGGCGACTGATAGCAGCTCAACTGCGTCCTTGTGACCAGAAGCCTCTCTCTCTTACTTCACTGTAATTAACTGCTCGAGGTATGGAGAGATCTCTTCTAGTTTTGGTTTTTAACCGAGTTATGTTGTCTCTGTTCCTATTTTTTCTGGGTTTTAGGGATCTTGAATCTGAGGGTTTGATCTGCTGATTTTCTTTGCGATTTTAGTGTTTATGGCTGAAAATGGAATGTATATTTGCTTTGTTTGGCTGATTAAGGGTGTAAATTAGGAAAAAAGGTGTAAATTAGGAAAAAAGGCAACTTTCCTTTTTCTCGGATTCTGAAAATTGAAATGAGAATGTGGGTTTTTCTCATTTTGAGATTTGGGATCTGAGTTTTGTTTTTTGAAGGACCGTTAGTAGAATTACGCAGCTTTTTTGAGATTTTTTCATTTTTTTATGTGCTGAAATTATGTCTTATATTACGATTTGGGGTTTGGGATCTGAGGTCTAAGTTAATTTTTATGCAGATTATTTGGGTGATTTAATTCAAAATGCTGCTTATGACTATAATATGTGGGAATGTGTGTATGTTATGAGTGGTAGATTGAGATCTGTGCCTAGTTTTTGAGGCTCAGTTTAATAATCTTGTTTTCATTTGTCATTCCCGTTTCTTTTCGCCATTGGGCATCTGCGTCTCTTGTTTTTTGGAGTTTATGGGGCCTTGTATTTTGCAAGGAAGCCGAAGATCCCCTACCTAATTTTGGACTTTTTTGTTGGATTTGAGCCCTGGGCCTGAGGTGGTCCCATGATATTTGATCTTGGGTTCATTCAACCCTTTTAATCTGGTTGGTGTTCAAATATGAAAAAGGATCTGTAATCCCCGTCAGAAAAAAAAAAACTTAAGTTCTTGTTTTTGTTGAATCTGTTTCTCAAATTTCTCGTGATGAGAAATGGTTAACATTTGTGGGACCTTCTTCCTTTTGACTCTTGATGTTGGAAAAATGACGTTTTGCTTCAAAATATGTATATTCTTTGATGTGGGGCGTCAGTGTTGTCATTCTCCCTCTTTGTTTTTTTCTTTATGCAATGGAGACATTGACCTTGGGTGTAATCCATAAGAAGAAATGGGAAAGGTTAGAGTAAATCTGTCTCTCTTGACTCGTGGAATCTACACTTAATCTGCAATCTCAAGGTTTCTCTAAGGATTATTTTTGTAGAATTGTTATTTGAGATCAGTACCTTATTCCTCTACGTAAGATTTTTTCCCCTTAAAATTTTCATTTAGTGCTTTGCCATAATTTATTTTATCGTGTCAAGTTGATGGGATTGAGAAATCTCCGACCTAGAAACATTTTTTTTTTTGAAGAATGAAACCTTGGGTTTATATTAGATGTTGCACTGGTTACATGAATTGATGCCTAACTTCCCTAACAAAGGAGTAGGAAGAGTCTCTTACAACCACTGACTAAACAGTTGATGGTTGAGGCATAAACGACCAACATGGCCGGCAGCTTCATTAGACGATCTTCTACCGATCTCCAGTCTAGCTCTTGTGTTGGCCTGAAGTAGACTACAGACTCGTTGATGAGAGAGCAACTCTCCATGAAGGCACTGAGTCCTTGTTGCAAACCCATAGAACCAAGCTCTTTGCATCACTTACAATAATGCAAGATGTGTCCCTCATGTTAGCAGTTAGTTTCAATCCGAGAAGAATTGCATCTACATCAGCGTGCTTCGAGTCCGATGTGTCTACTCGTGTGACAGCTGCAGGCTTCACTCGGCCTTGGGATTCTCTACAAATAGTAGCCGCACAAGCAGTCTCTTGCACTGTACTGCTGTCAACATTAATCTTCAATATGGTTGAGGGAGGTGCAACCCAGCTTTGGTTTGTGGTAGTTTGTGTTAGGTGCATTCGTCGAGCACTATTCATATATTGCATTGCCGAATTTGCCATTTTCCTTGTTGCTTTAGCACATAATGGGATTCCTTCAAAAACCCTCTTACATTTATTTTTTCCACACCCACCACATAATCGTAGACCCATACTCAAAGGTTGCAAAGCTACAAGTGCTAGCTACAAGTGCTCAAGTCTAGCCATCTCTCGACTACCGAGCAGACATCATCAGCCATCGTGATATGAAAATCAATGTTGTCATGACACCAAACACATGTAACTAACGGGCAGTGCAGAAGCGGGTGTGACACAGATTCAACATTCAACACCATTGTTGCAGAGCGTACATGTACCATCTACTCATGAGATAACTCGTGCTCGACGGCTATTAGTCATTAACGTGTCGTTGAGACCTCCAAATGAAGGATCCAGGGCTGAATCTCTTTCTTGGCCCAAAGTTTCCTGAAGGTATCAGAGTTAGGCAAATTTTCATTCTCGACCAAGCTTCTGTTTGCTGAGCGCTACGTAAATTTTTCATTTTTCTCCAATATCTAAATCAATGTGTCATAGCTGGGTCAAATCGGTTAATGGGGGTATTTAGAATTGCATTAACACATACACATTATCAAACACCTCTGTAATGAAGTCCACATTATAATGTTCACTATCAGGTCGAATTAATTGGTCAACCGTCTCTAGATTTTATTGAAACTCGGGTGGCTTTTGGAGAGGATGTGGCTGCATTAAGGCTCAATGAGCATAAAAAATAACAGGTTCTCTTCCCGTTTATTGTCGTCCAAACAATATTGTTGAGTAGTTTGGATTTTGATGTTCTGAATTCTGTGTCGGAGGCCAGAACATCGGTGCTTTTGGGAGATGGCAAATGGCACCTTGGAAAGTACTTCACCTTAAGAATTTGCACCCATAAGGTACTTGGATTGTTGATAAGCCTCCATCAAAGTTTAAAGAATAAATTCTCATTAGCTCCAGTGGCATGTCTGAATTCAAGCCTACCAATTGCCTTTGTTTTTTTGTGGTGAGCCCAACTTATGAGGATGTGCCTGCCTCCAGTGCTATACCCCCAATAGAAGTTTCGTGTAATACCCTCTATCTCATTATAAGTGACTATAGGGAGAAGTCCAATGCCCATCTAGAATATCTGAATCCCCGCTTTGTTTGCATGTGATAATTGGGAGCTCTTCCATCCTTTTAGCTTGTAGTGCATCTTCTTTATAAAATATTTGTTGCTCGAGATAGACCAGTGTCTTGCAAACAAGAGAGCACCCACATAGCTTTCGCTCGTCTTCATAAGTTGGACTCCAAGTACACCTGTAGATTCTTTTTCCCCACTATTCGAGAGATTGTTAGTGAAGAAAATTGATGACATTAAAGGTCACCTGTCTCGACCAACTAGAGTAAATATCAAGAATATGTCTTGCGCTCCAGGTTACCAGTAGTGGTCTCCCCAATATCATAAGATCATCGACGAACATGAGGTGTGTGACCGATGGGGCCGAGTAGTTGATCTTCATGCCCTTAAATACTCTATGGTTTTCTCCTTCGCATAGTAGTGTTGACAGGACTTCTGAGCATATAATAAACAGGTAGGGAGATAGGCCCTATTGTAGGACTCTCTCAGGGCGGGAAAAGGGTCTATTTTGCGATGAATATTTACTCCGATGCAAGAGGTGCAAACACAAGCTTTAATAAGACCAATGGAGTTCTGGGAAAATCCAAACAAATGAAGGGCCTGGAGAAGGAAAGGCCACTCCACTCTATCATAAGCTTTGGACCTGTCTGCTTTAAGGACGAAAAATCTGGTTCTCCTGTTCTTCCTACCCATAGAATGGATCAGCTCCTGAGTGATCACAAAATTATCCAAAATCTGTCTTCCTGGAACAAATGTTGCTTGGTGGGGCAAGATAATATCATCAAGTGGTGGTCATGTTCTTTTTGCAAGAATCTTAGCCCCCACTTTATACGTGATGTTGCAGAGGACAATGGGTAGGGGTGTAAACGGGTCGGGTTAGGGTCGGGTTCGTGCCATATCCGAACTCGAACCCGATAAGGAATTCGGGTTCGGGTCGGAATCTCTTCTTTCTTATCGGAATCGGGTTGGATTCGGATTTTAAATAGGTGTATTAAAGTTCCAATAAAAGGTATTTTTTAAAGTGTATTTCAATTTTATTAGATGAAAAATGAAAATTTTTATACTTTGCTTTTATAATAATATGATCAAGTTCTCATTTTTATAATTTTATTAATTTAAATATAGTGAAATGTATGATGATAAGTACCATTTTATACATTTTCTTCTTTTCGAGTTTGTTATCGGGTTTCAGGTTTGAGATAGTAATACCCGAACCCGACCCGATAATGATTTCGGATCTAGTTTTTTAGATCCAAACCCGACCCGTTTGTAAAAGACCGGATCGGGTTATCGGGTTTTCCGGTACTATTGACAGTCCAAACAATGGGTGTGAAGTCGGCGACTAGGTTTGTGTCATTTACTCCTTGAAAGCGCCACTAATGAAGAAGTGTTGAATGAGATCCACAAGCTCGTCTTTTATAGTGCTCCAACCTGAGTGGAAGAACATCGACGCAGGCCATCTGGTCTATGTGCCTTGGTGGGCCCCACGCCTTGAGAACAACTTTGATCTCTTCACCTGAAGGTATGTGACATGCCCACTGTCCCTGGGGTCAACCTTAGGCTGAACATAAACTCTTTTGGTTGTGGAGCCGGATTAGTGGATTTGAAGAGTTCGTTATAGTACTCCACAGATGTCCTGATCTGCTCGGGCTCTGCCCTCCGTTCCCCTTTAGAGTTTTGGATCGCCAAAATCCTGTTCCTCCAATACCATTTTGTGGAGATGTGGAAGAATTTAGTATTTTTGCCATCCTCTCGAAGCTGCTGGGTCTTGGCTCTCTGTTGTCAGAAAGATTCTTCTGCTTCAAGTAATTCATTCAACTTCCTTGCTGTCACTTTCCTTCAGTATATGTTCCGAGGGCCTTCTGGATGCTTGCAAGTTTCTCTCTCAAGGCACTGATTTGAGAGGCTAGCTTTCTAAAATGTTTTCAGTATTACGCTTTCACTTCGACCTTAAAAATCTTCAGCCTTACTTAGGAAACACGACCTCCTACATCCCGACCATCTAGGAAATTTTTGTATTCCGGCTTCGATACCCACATGGCCTCAAACTTGGAAGTATTGGTGCCGCTTCTGAGGGGTTGGAGTTTCACCAATGTAGGGCAATGGTCGTTGCATATTGCGGGTGGTGATGCAATGATGTTTCATTTCTTTAAAATTCCGGATTGCCATAGGCTTTATCCAGTTTTTCTCAGATATGCGCAACTGGAGCTTGTTTATTTGACTAAGTAAAAACTGCACCAAGAAAACCTATATCAAGTAGACAATATTTGCTTAAGAAATTATTAAAATATGCAGCATTATTCCAAGAAACTGATTTCCCCACTTTTTTCAAATTGAGATATGGCATTAAAATCCCCAAAGCATAGTAAAGAAAGAGATATGTTAGAAATGTTACTAGTGAGTTGTTCCCAGAACTCCCTTCTCTTGTGGATGGTGGGCTCTCTGTAGACACAGACGAGGTTCCATATCGGCAGACCCACAACTAATTAAACTTTTGTCACAATGTAATTGGGAGAGGATGGTGTGATGTGAAGGTTGTAGATGTCCCACATCAGCCAGAGACCCCTGATAGGCTTGTAGCTGGTGCATTAAAATAATTGGCAATATTCAAAGCATTTATAATATCGGTAGATTGAGACTGGTTGGAGTGAGTTTCCGAGATGAATGAGATGATGGGGGAGGTGGAGCGGATGAGAGATTTGAGATTGCAAATTGTCGGTCACTCCTGCACTCTCGACAATTCCATGCGATTAGTCCCATTTATTCTGGAGGGCCTGCATCGCAAAACTCTCCTTGACACCATCAGGTAGAGATTCAGTCATACCTGAATCTGAGTTCACAGTTTTGGTCCTTGCTGGACTGAGCGTTATTAGTGGCCCCAGTCTCAATTTCTTCAATATCAGCTTCTGTTTAGCTTTATTCTTCTTATGAGAGGCCCAATTAGGCCCAACCAACTCTCCACTTAACTCATTTATGTTGAGCTGGCCATTGAGGGTTGAGACCCCTGTTTTAAATATCATTCCAGTCGGCCGAGATATCGTCTGATCTCTTTTTTGCCTGCTGCTAATACGATATGGGAAAATCATTCGCTATATTGTTTGCAGCAAAAAAACGGCCACTATTTGAAATGTCGGCCGATAAATCGCCCGATATTGGTCGATAAATCGCACGATATATCGCCCGATATGAAATAACTTATTTATTGCACGACTGCATGCAAATTTACATTGTTTTTACTGTCTTTGCAAGCATGTTACATCATTTTTATTAGGTAGATGATATCCAACTTTTAGTTATCAATATTTCATTATATAAAGTGTCTAATATGAATGCCCGATACGTGCACGTATCCCCGATATCCCCCCGATATCTGATATCCGATATGAAAAAACCCCATCCGATACGATCTCGATATCCAATATTTAGAACCTTGGGTGAGACCCCCTCCCCCCAATCTTGATCAATCGGTGCCATCTCGGTCGGGCTGCAGGTGGCGGGGGTGTGATCGGGTGGTTGATTTGGCCAATCTGAAGATTTTCGAGTCAGGTGTTTCATGATGGTCAAGATGTGTTCTTGCAAGGATTCTTTGATGACAACTTTGATGAGGTTAGTTTGAGACTGGGGGGTGACGATTGGGGGTGTAGTTTGTGCTGGAGAGATGAGGAAGGTTGGGGGTGCAGTTGCGGTGGTCTGCAGTGAGGAGGCAGTCTACATGGCCTAAATGAGAAGGGCAGGAGGCGCTGAGGTTGGGGCGTCAGGGGTAGCAGGTGACTGAGGTGTTGGGCTGTGGCTTCTGATGCGAGGCCGGTGGAGTGGTGCCAACCACAAGATCGAGAGCAGATTGGGACTGAAAATCACTTTTGGTTTACTAGGATCTTATCCGACACGATAGTGATCCGCCCCGCCCCGCCTCGCCCCGCCATCAGTTTCAGACCTGAGTCGAACCCGACCTGCTAAGTCGCGGTGCCACAAGAGCTGGCCCGTGCCTCTGCTGACATCATCGGCTTCGTGCTGACGTCATCGGTTCGACAAACCGACCCGAGCTGACCTTGAGCCGTCAGCTCAGACCGACCCGACCCGAGCCAACTCTGAGTCGCGGCTCAGCCCGAGTCAATCCGAGCCGCTCAGCTCAGACTAAGTTGACTCAATGAGTTGAGCCGAGTCGACTCAACCCCTGACTGGGCCTGACTTAGAACCTACTCACCAGTTTAAGTCCGAAAGCCCTTCTGAGCTCGTTTCAAGGTCGAATCGGGCTGTTTTCAAAGCAGTGGATTCTTGAAGATCAGAGCTAAGTGTTGACAACCTTCATATCTAGGTTCGAGCTTTGATTGCCTACCAGGTAATCACTGAATTTCCTATTCAGTTATTTCTTTTGCTTAATTAAATAATTAGTTCTGAGTCAGTCGCAAGATAGATTCTATTGATTGCTGCCCACAAAAAGTAAGTTTGTGTGAATTTGATTTTGAGTGAAAATCAAAATTGATATTAACAATGCAACTCAGTTAACTTGAATTAGTGATCACTTGAATTGATTTGAGAATTTATTGTGTTAGCGCGTGTAGTTTAATCACTATCCCAATATTGTATTTTCTTAATCATATGTTAATCAATAAAGCTTAAAAGTTGGTATTATTTATTATTAATTCAATCTCTGATTCCTCTCGCATTAGTAAACATCTTACATTAGGGTAGTTTGCATTTATGATTGGTTAGGAAATTGCATGCCAACTAGAAGTGGGAGAACTTTTTCAGTAGGAGAAATTTTTTCACCAATGGACCCTAACTTTAAGAATACACTTAACACACTCATTGTTAGGATGGACAAAATAGACCGACGACTGCAAGAGTTTAAAGATCCAGCTGATGCCAATTGCAATGATTTAGCCACACGATTTGATAGGCTAGAAACTAATCGAAAGAGAATCACATATCCCTTAGAGGAGAACGAGTCCCGAGCTAACAATAGGTCAACCCGGTATAGGCAAGCTCAGCCCTACAATATAAGAACACAAATGCCCAATATATTAAAAGTGTAAAAGTAGATGCTCATTTTTTCGACGGATATTTCTACCCCAGGCTTACATAGATTGCCAACTAGTTGGACCGCTACTTTTGTTGGTATGACATGTTCGAGTCTAGGAAAATTCAATTTGCTATGATGAAGCTAACTAGACGAGTCGGATAATATTGGGAAAACCTTGAAAAGATGATGAGGCAGTATCAAAGGGATGATCTCGTTGAGACTTGGAGGGCATGAACTAAAAGCTTAGGTTGAAGTATGTTCCACCTTCTTTTAGTCAGCAGTTACTGGACAAGTGGAATTGGTTAACTCAAGGGAACAAGTCGGCCATTGATTACATCACAAAGTTTGATGAATACTTGAATTGGTGCGGTGCAATAGAGTTTGTCTCCTGAACAGACCCTATACAGGTTTAGATTAGGTTTAGGGACGATTACTGCTGAAAGCTCATAGCTCGAGGCATCATGACTCTAGAACAAGCATATCAATTGGTTACCGATTTGGATGAGTCTAGAAGATCCTACTTCTACTAAACTGATTTTAGGTATAGCTCTAAGACAACAACCATTAGCAAACCTAGTTATAACCATTTCTTCCCTGTTTCGAGAAAACCTGCCTCAAGTTCTTCAAGTGTCAAACCAACAGGTTCTTCTAGTGCAAAACCGTCAATCTTTGAGAAGAAAATGACCGGTGAACCAGCGAAGGCTAACCCGCATACCCGGTGTTTTAGGTGTCAGTTGTGGACACTTTGTAAACCAGTGTCCGAGTCAAATCAAGACCTTAGTGTAAGTTTTCATAGATGTAGAAGATGGTCTGGAAGTGGTTGTGCACCAACAAGGTGATAATTCAGATGCCTTTGTTGAAGAATGAGTTCAATGGCTGCATTAGAACTTTAGCGGTGACTGACCTAACTCCTAGTTATGACAGAGCCCAGTTAGGAGTAGTTAGGTGCACTTTAGGGCAACCTGAGCAAGTCAACGACTAGAGAAGAACTGTCATATTTTAAACATGTACAAAAATTGAGAATATGAGCTGTAAAGTGATAGTGGATAGTGACAATTGCATCAACGCCGTTGCGTCGAAATTAATCACCATGTTAGGGATGAAATCGGTGAAGCATCCAAGTCACTATAAGGTCACGTGAATCAACGCTATATCCATAGATGTTCAAGAGAGATGTCAGATCTCTATTCACTTTGTCACGTACACTGATAACATGTGATGTGACATACTACCTATGGATGTGGTCATATCATTTTGGGACGACCATGGTTACTTGACTGAGATGTGACCATATATGAACGAACCAACCACTGTTCGTTCGTCCATAACGATAAGAAAGTGAAGTTAATGCCGAATCAACCTAAACTACCAACTTCTGGAAAGAAGGTTGATAAGGGCAAAAGAAAAGTGGTTACACCAACTCCTGAAAAGAAGGTTGATAAGGGCAAAGAAAAAAATTGTGATGAACTTGATTAGCCACGATCAGATTGAGAAGAGCTTGAATGAGGGTTTGACTTGTTATGCACTTGTGGCTCGAGAAACTGAACCGGAGACCGAGTTGCAGATCCCAGGACACATTAGACCAATACTTGAAGAGTTTTCTGAAGCCCTCCCTAAAAATTTGCCAGGTGAGTTATCTCCAATGAGAGACATTCAACATGCCATTGATTTAGTCCCAGGACCAACTTTGCCAAACCTGCCCTATCACAGGATGAACCTTGTCGAGCGCGTAGAATTACGACACGTAGAGGAGTTATATACAGTCAGGATATCATCCAGGTGAAGAGCAATATATTATTATACAATAACAATCAATGTCACTTGATATTTTAATCAATCTCTTCCAGTGTCTCGCACCACTGACAGTCCATACTGGAGCCCGTACCCCAACAGAATCCATCCGAACATGGCATACGAGTATCATTATCCGAACGAGAGAGTGACCAAATAACAAGCGTTCCTGACGTCACCATTGTTTATATCGTTTTATTATGTTAATTGAAAACTCAAAGGTCAAAGAGCTCTAATCAGGTGGGCGTATCTCGTGCATATCTGGTATCACGGTCTTAAATAATTCCTTGGCTGCTGAGACCAAGGCCGGCCCGTCAAGGCGAAACAGGAAATAGGAAGCTCAATGAGCTATAAACAGACAGTAACCAACACTATCATGCCCCCTGCAGTGGGACTAATATGAATCTAAGACATGAGACATCCACCCGATAAGACGTAGTCAACCGTCCAGTTTTCCCCAATCCCGTGTTATATTTATTATATTTAAAGTACACAACAATACGAATGCTAATAATGTGTAACAGGACATGTGACATGAGTAGTGTTTATATCATTAAATATGATAACATGAAATATGAGATGCGAGATTCTAGAGGTGGCACCCATGGATTTTAGAGGATACTTTTACGAATTCAAGAGGTGGCCCCCACCACGAGGGTTTGTGGTGTGGCACTTCGCTCCGTGTAGCACTTCGCTCCATGCGATACTTAGTTCCACACATTGTATATTCGTAGCCGACAGGTAACAAGAGTGTTATGTCAATATCAGTGATACAGGAACAAATATCAATATTCAGTAAATATTCATGCAACAGTGATATGAGAACAATCAGGTTATGAACTCAGGTGAATCTATATAACATAAATACAAATAACAATGTCCAAGAAAAATCCGTGTAACAATGCTTGTGTAACATGTATTTAAAAAAATCAGGTACCAATGCTCAGGAGAATGCATATGACAGTGATGTAAGAAAAACTAAGTGACAGTATACATTACAAAATAAAGATATAGACATGTATATACAATATACTAGTGATAATGTCAATAACATAACACGTATCCATTATATTATTCACTTATTACCAGGAATGTGTTCAAAAATATTATTACTGGTTCCAGTGATTCTGATAACATTTTTTCTAGATAAATATCATATTGATGTGTATATAGTCATGCTATTCAGAGATGATATTAACAAGAAACTAATTTTTGAATTTAATTGTTAATTAAATAAATGATTAGAGTAATTCCATTAAATAATAAATAAATGATCCTAAATAAATATTTTTGAAACATGATGTTTCTGAACATAAATTTTATATCAGGGAATAACAAACTCTTAAACTGTACTAATATTATGATTGTAATATAATACTCATGATTAATAAAAAGGCACCCACTTTTGTCTTGATATCAGTATGTTATTATTTACATAATTTATTAGAAAACATTAAATCAGTAAATAATCTATTTAGACATGATGAAGGATAATTTGTTTAAAAGAAAAGCACATAATAATTTTCACAGGAATGAAGCTCTCTTTTCTACGATCGCAAAGGCTCAAGAATCGTCCAAATCGGACTCTGGATGGTCAAGATATCACATGAATACTAAAATCAGTATAAACGGGTTAGATTTGTAATTAGAAATGTGAATTTTATTAAGCAGGGGTTTTATGCAATTTTATCTTTCTTTGATTTTGGATGCGGGTTTGGGTTGCTTTCTGGTCGGGTTTAGATCCAATAACCCAACCCATTAGGTTAAGTGATGGGTTTTGGGTTATAGGGTTAGTGGGTCGAGTTTGTGTGCATGTTTGGATCCAATAGGGGGAGAGAGAGAACGAGAAAGAGATCGAGAGGGAGGATCAAGGGGAGAGCAGGGGCACGGCAGCCTGCGGCGATTTGGCCGGCCACGGCGATGAGGGGAGAGAGAGTGAGAAAGAGAGAAGGAGATGGTGGCGGTGGTGGCTGCGCCGTCGACGACGGCGCTGGGCGGCGTGCATGGAGGGAGAGAGGGATAAAGAGTATGAGAGAGGAAGATATAGAGAGAGATGGAGAGAAAGAGGAGAGAGGAGAAAGAGAAAGAGGGAGATAGAGCAGGGGAGACGAGGGTTGCGAGGGCCTTTGGTGGCGCGGTGGCGACGCGGCCGGCCGACGGTGGGCAAAGAGAGTGGATAAGGGGAGTTGAAGAGAGAGAAAGACAATAAGGGAGAGTGAGAGTTAAGGGAAAGAGAAATTTATAAGGGGGAGTAAGAGAAAAGGCGGTGCGGGGGAAATGAGCAGAATAGTGGAGAAGAAAGAAAAGAGAGAAAAAGAAAAAGAAAAAGAAAAAGAAATAGAATTTAGAAATTATTTAAATTACATTTAAAACTATATAAATTATATTTATTTTCTTGAAAATTTTTATAAATTATAATTATTTATTTTAAAATAATATTTTCCCAAAAATTGGTGTTATTGCAAAAATATAAATATTATTCCATCAAATTTATTTATCAGAATTATTATTCATATAAAAATTTATATTAATATCATATTCACTTTATATTTTATTATTTTAAATATTTTTTGTTTATAAAAATATCCGCCCAAGTATAATAAAATAATAATTGAGTTTATAAAAATATTTATTTACAAAAATAATTTTGTCAATATAAATAAATCAAACAAATTTATTTGTAGAAATGTTTCAATATTTGGTTTAAATAAAAATAATGGTATTGTTAAATATTATCAGGTATAAATAATTATTTTAGTTCTTTTTAAAAAATACGATAATTAACTATTTAAATAAAAATACATATTTAACAAAACTTGATTTGTAAATCAAAATAAATCAGATTATCGGTATTTTATAGGTATAATCAGATTAGGGTATTACAGTCCATTTGAGATTGTAACTGGTTTTAAGCTTAGGCAGCCAATTGATTTAGTTCTCATGGCTCATCGTCATTCTAGGGTATCAGACTCTGCATCTAAATTCACATCTCATATACGTGCATTACATGAGGAAATCAGAGACAAGATAATGAAAAATAGTGTTGATTATAAAGTTTCTGCTGATTTACAATGTAGATTAAGAACACTTAATGTTGACAAGATAATGAAAAATAATATTGATTATAAAGTTTCTGCTGATTTACACTGTAGATTAAGAACATTTAATGTTGGTGATTATGTGATGGTCTGCCTGAGACCTGAATAGTTTCCTCCGAGGACTGTGAAGAATTTGCACGGTGAAGCGCATGATGTTTTCAAATTCTCAAGAAGATCAATTCAAATGCTTATGTGGTGGACTTCCTACCGGATTTTGACATTAGTTGCATTTTTAATGTTGAGGATTTGATTTTATATAGAGGTACTCTTAATACTCTTCTGATCTGTTCATGAATGAGCCTATTCACAACCTTTCTGAGAGCCTCCCACTATCCCACTTCCTCCAAAATTATCTCATGCAGCAGAAAACATAGTGATGTGAAACGGTGTATGTGTGTGAATCAGAGATCTGTGATGTATTAAACTTTGCTATGTTTTACCAACAAAGCGATCTTGGGTAGGAAAATAACTAAAACTAATAATGACACTGATGGATTTTAACAAATATCGCAGTTGCAGTGATACTGTTCTAAATCTAAAATAAAATGATACAATTACTCAGTATGATGTCACAAGCTTGTAAATGCAATGTAAGCTTGTAAATACAATGTATATGAATAGCAAACACATGGCTATAGATGCGCACAATCTTACTATATAGTGGCAGCAGATAAAGCGATAAAATAACAGAGAATAGTTATCAATCCACAAATAAAAATACCGTGTTAAAGAAAATTACCTACTGAGGATTATAGAGATCTCAACGACATGTAGAAGATACCAGTGCATGGATCTCATCGCCACGATTGTAACGGTGCAAAGATCGCTTGAGTCGGAGCCCAGATGTGAAAGTTACCCGGAATGACAACGGTGCACTAGCGGGTTTGTCTGTAAACTCGTTACTGTAGCACGGGTCCGGGTTAGATTACTGTAGCAAGCGGGTTTGCTGACTTAAACCCGGTTTCCTCTATTGGGTGGAAGTGGAGCGGGTCGGGTATGTTTGAAATTGAAACCCAAAATCGGATTGGGTATTAATTGGAACCCAATTGAACCTGTCTTCTTCAGGGCTGTTCTCCCAACCCAAGCAGGAGAAGGTCATGTGACGTCTGTGGTCGGTGCGGCGGCGCGCCGCCGGTACTTTAGCGTCGCATAAGATGAAAGGGAGGAGGATGAGGTCGGGCCTGGCGCGGGTATTGGCGGCTGTTGTCGAGGTCTTCTCGCGCAGAGAGGGTGAGTGGCAGAGGACCTTGGCCATGGCAGAGGATGAGAAGATGTTATGGGTGGTTGTTGTGCTTGGGTAAGAAAATGTGGGGGAGAGAAGGGGAAAGAGGAAGAGAGTATAAGAAGAACAGAGGGTGGGGTTGGCTGCGGCAGGAGAGATAGGCGGAAGAGAGAAAAATAGAAAGTATGGGTAAGGTTTAATAGGAGTAATTAGGAAATTAATCATAAACTGATTTGAGAGTAATTTTCACTCACAATAAATTTTCTCAAAATTCTTCATTATCCTTTATTAAAATATGAGAGCCTTTAAATAGGCTTTACAAAGCTGAAATTCCAAACTACAAGCGATGCGGTACAAAAAACAAATGTAAACTGGAATAAACCTAAAACTAAATAACTGAAAATACAATAAAATGAAAAGTACATCTCTTAGTTAAATTTCACTCGAGCCAAATACTTGCTGGTGTTGCGTGTTTGTCTCCCTTGGTACACACATCTTGTCTTCGTTCTGATGTCCGCATCACATAGATTCTATTTTAAATAATCAAATTGTCTTTACTAAAAATGGAGGAACACGACGCTATCTTGTTAAGTTGAAAGGAAGACCTAGATCAGAAAATTCTTGGATTATTGAGGATGATCTCCGACGGCTTGATCCTGACCATTACATAGCTAGTAACAGCTTCCCAACACAGCTCGACATGATCGTGTTTTCGCCACCCCGGGGAAATGATGATGGCATCAAGTCGCTGACGACTGTTTGATCGAGTCTATAATGACGTGGTGCCTTCCTTTGATTTTAGCTATTTTTTAGTTTATTTTACTGAATTTAGTGGTGTTTTCTTTTATGAGAAAATTTAGTAGCACATCGGTTATTTTCTAAAAGTGTACTTTTGTAAAGCCTATAAATAGGCCCCCCACGAATTCTCTTTGGATTATTATTGAATGATTAAAATTACAAAAATTTCAGTTAAAAATTCTTGAGTGTGCTCTTGCTGCTAGATTTAGCCATATTTCACTGACACCTCAGATCTCATATGATATTTGGGTCTTAAATTTGAATTTTCTGGTTCTTAGCTCGGCATTTTAACTAGTTAATTTTCTTTAATTTTTGTGTTTGCCTAGAGTGTAATTTGATATTTTTTCCTCAGGTGAATTTGTGTATTTCAACAACTGAACTATGCTGCATGTTGTTAATTACAAAGTCGGAGATTGGAGTTCCCCTCATCTTTGCATATTGTTTGTTATATTGTTCTCCTTGAATTGCTAGCTTTTCTGCACGTCCACTCTTGCTGATTGTCGGTCCCAAGTTGAAGTTATCTCCTTGATACTTCCCATTCTAATTTTATTATTTTAGATAAACACTTGACAACTCTGATATTGACTTGTGATTTTTCGTTCTATTCCATTTATTCTTTGACATCTTTTTGTCAGTTTTGTTCTTTTAGAATGATGATCTTAGAAAAGTAGAGGTTTGATTTTGACTAGACACTAAGCAGATATAGACCTGATTTTGCCACATTCTTTTTCTAAATAAGCTGACTGTGCTTGTTTCTATGAATCAAGTTGCAGGCTCGTAACATACTTTAGCATGGAAATGAGGATAGTATTCCAGTTCCTTTGCCTAGAATGGTTACCTTATCAGGTCCGGCTTGGTGTTTGGCTCTGCCACTTTGCATAACCGTTTAGTGTAAAGTCAGAGACCAATAACATAAAATAGTGAGTAAGCTTAACATAGTTGCACCAACAAAGAATTCTGCTAATGGGAACCAACCAAGACTGGTCAGAGGCCCTTTGTATCTTGATTGGATGATTACAAGAATACATGTTTGAAGAAAATGGATATGTTGGAGGATTTTAGCTGAAATGAATGCCTAAGGCTTCAAAAAGTAGACCCAAGATAGTTGGTCAAGGGCTAGATGTCTATGACTCTCATGATAGGCTTTTGCTTTTCCAAGATAAATCAAAATGTAACCTAATTTGTTTTCTTCTACCAAAAAGAAAACCCATTCCATCTTAAGATGATGTGCTTTTTCGTCATTCTTAATTCTTTATCAGTTTCCATTTTATTTACTAGAATTGTCTTGTATTGGTATTCTTGCATTCATCTCTAACGTGGCTTGTCCTCTCAACTTAGAGAGTGTCTTCAGAAACTTTACTGTGAACCTGTAGTTTGGAACTCCCTTTAATTTAGAATTCTGTTTTGGTGCTTCTTGTCCATAACTGATGTCACCTTTACCTCTAGTCTGCCAAGATCTGCTGAGGCCAAATTGAGTAAACCTGATGGGTTCAAGATTCCCATCGCATCAGCTCAGCAATGGGCTGTATGTCTCTGGCCGGCCTGAGCAGCCGAAGGAAAAATCTCCTACAATGAGCTCCACAGCTATGCCGTACACTGGCGGGGACATCAAAAAATCAGGAGAACTTGGGAAGATGTTTGATATTCATGTGGAGAAATCAAGGAAGTCTGGATCTATTACCAATGCTCCTTCAAGGAATGCATCGTTTGGTGGTGCTGCTCCACACTCTGGGCCTATCATGCCCAATGCCTCGGGTCGGTCCAGCTATTCTGGTTCTCTTTCCTCAGGGATTCCAGGTTCAGGTGTATCACTAGTTACTGGAGGATCAAATAGACAGAAATCTAATTCTGGGCCCCTTAATAGACATGGGGATCCAGTTAAGAAGTCATCTGGTCCACAATCTGGAGGAGTCACCCCGATGACTCGTCAAAATTCTGGCCCCCTTGCACCTGTCCTTCCAACTACGGGTCTCATCACTTCTGGGCCAATCTCTTCAGGACCACTGAATTCATCTGGTGCACCTCGGAAAGTTTCGGGTCATCTGGATTCTACCGGATCACTCAAGTTACACAGTGTTTCAATTGTTCATAACCAGGCTGTCACTAATCTTAGCCAGGTGGAAGAGTACTCATTCAAGGGGAGTGTGCCTAAGCTAGTCCTATGGGCTGTGATTCTACTGTTTGTGATGGGGTTCATTGCTGGAGGATTTATCCTTGGTGCTGTTCACAATCCTGTCATCCTCATTGTTGTGGTGGTGTTCTTTGGCATGGTTGCTGCACTCTTCATTTGGAATAGATGCTGGGGGAGGAGAGCAGTAATAGGATACATTGCCCGCTATCCTGATGCTGAGCTAAGGACTGCAAAAGATGGACAGTATGTCAAAGTCTCAGGGGTATGTAGCTTCTTGAAGGGCACTTCTATCTTTTCCTCCTCTTCTTCAGAGTTTTACATTAGATATAAACAGTATAGTCTAGCAACATCGAACTTCATTTAGTAATTAAGCTAAAGGTCAGTCCTATTGCCACCTTATAGCTTTTTGGAAGGCTGTTGCTGTATTTGCCCCTTTCTCCTGAGGCCTGACTTTTTTTTTGGTTAGAACAGTTAAGTTTTAGGTTATCTTTTTGTAGGTTGAATCTTTTTCATCTTTTTTGGTCTTTGTGGTTCTATGCTATGTCCCCACTGTTTTGTTGAAGCACCGTAGTCTAGTGAAACTGCACTAGTTGGCCAATAAGCTAGAAAAAGAAGATTAGTCCTATTGCCTTCTTTCTTATACCCAGTGTAACTACACAATCCTTAACAACTATGGATGTCGTGTAGCCTGACTGTAAGACTTGAAGCTGAGCTAAATGGTAGGCTTGCTAGTTGATGGCATGCATCATGGGTCATGAGAACACTTAAACCGAGTCAAACTACTAAATGACATTTCTATCCTTTGCACATTATATATGCCTACATAAACTCAGATTCCATAAAAGCTATATATTATAACAGAAGCAAGACCGTAGGTAATACCACAAGTTGAATGGTGAACCTATCTGAGGATAATATTATAATTGCCGTGTGAGTTCTATATGTAAACCTTGTCCTGGAATGTTACTAATAGAGCTTTGTTGATAAATTGTTGAGGCTATTATTCATGCACTGCATTTGCACAAGTAGAATGACATAATAGTTATATAACTTGTGCACTTATTTAGTTTTACTACTTTGTGATTACTGCCATCTTATGTCTTTTACAGATATATGGACTTAGATACACTTCTTGCAGGTTGTTACTTGTGGAAATGTTCCCCTTGAGTCATCATTTCAGAAGGTTCCTAGATGTGTGTACACGTCTACTAGTTTATATGAATACAGGGGTTGGGACTCAAAGGCTGCCAATTCCCAGCATCGCCGTTTTTCATGGGGACTAAGATCAATGGAGGTATTGTAAGTTCTTTAAAATGGAATAGTAACTCAACTCACTGAAGCTAACAGAATCCCATTGGCATTGTTACCCAAGTGTTCTTTTTCAAATGACTTGTCCTGTTGATACTGAGTCTGCTATTATTAAAAGAATTCCTTATTCTCTAGTTCTTTGTTTGCATTGTATGAAATCACAGCTAATCGTTTCTATCATTGTATTTGAAACTTTTGGCAGAGGCATGTGGTCGACTTTTATATCTCAGATTTTCAATCTGGGCTGAGAGCCTTGGTCAAAACAGGCTATGGTGCAAGGGTGACGCCTTACGTTGATGAGTCTATTGTGGTTGACATTAACCCGAACAACAAAGACATGTCTCCTGAATTCCTCAGGTGGTTGTCTGGGAGGAACCTTTCAAGTGATGATCGTGTAATGCGCATGAAAGAAGGGTAATTCTTTTGGTCCCCTTTTCTAATTGAAAGTCATGAATGGATATTCACCATCATTATTTTCCTTAATTTGGTGAATTTGCAAGCATCTCTTGGAAGTACTCTAGAATGAAAACCAAGATAACTGGGATCTTTATAGAAGAAGAGGTAGGACTGATGTTTGTTCAGGACTAGGAATAGAAGCCAAAAGGGGATAAATGGTATTTTAATGTTTCTTGTAAAACCTTATGTTAGAAAAATCTTTCCTTCAATATGGTCTCCTGTCTCCTGTAGTTGATTTATGGTCTTTTCCACTGTCTATCAACCCCCTCTTCCATCAAAGTTCAGGTGGCTATGGAGAACAAGTAGTGAATGCTTTATTGAAGATCTTTACCTTTGTATATTTTTGTTATACACTTGATCAAGCCTAGAAAATCGTAAATCAGTGCCAAATACTTGACTAGGTGAAACCTTGGAAGTCAAACTCTGAAAATTCTCTTGGCGGCCTAAGCTGAGTAAGTCTTTAAAAAATACTGGTATTAGTGCGATCCTGTGCAGCTATTATTTTTTCGCATACCTTCCAACAAAGGGCAACACTTACCCATGGATATGTTGCATTTATAAAAGTAAAAAATTGTGTGAGGGCGGAGGAGCTCTTTGCTCATTGTTTCCAAAAAGAAAAAAAAGAAAGAAGGAATTTTTTTTTTTTTTTTTGGATAAGGAGCAGTTGCTGCATTCTCAATGCTTTGCTAATTCTTTATTGTTATGTACCTATAGGTACATCAAAGAGGGCAGCACTGTTAGTGTAATGGGGGTTGTCCAAAGGAATGAGAATGTGTTGATGATAGTTCCTCCATCAGAACCGTTTTCCACAGGATGCCAATGGTTAAAATGTTTACTTCCAGCCAACCTTGATGGGATTGTTTTGAGATGTGAAGACATTTCAAAGATAGATGTCATACCGGTCTAGTAAATTTCTCCGGGTGGTCAGTTATATATTTGCCAACTCCAGAATTTGTTTGTTGGCTGTTGGCAGCAGCAATATCTGAAACTGTGACGACCAATATCTGTTGCAGGTTTTAAGATGGAGTTGATGTATTCCTTGACTTGGGTTTGGTTGTACAGCTTCTGTGATTTTCCCTTCTTTCCGTTTTCTTTTTTTGTTTATTAGGTTTGAAGTTTTTTGTAACGAGGATGGATTGAATAGAGGATGATACCTTTGTTGTGTTTGTAAGGGAGAAGTCGAGTGGTAGTGGTTTGTGTTGAGAAAAAAAAAAAATGTTGGTATTACATAAAATTTGGGTTCGATAGAGATACCGTGCGCCCGTCCCTCGTTGTTTAGTTATTTTGTGGGCTGGTGCATTTTCTGGTCATGAGTTGAATCCATGAAGTGTTTTATTTTGGGATTTCTCGTCTCTCTGTCTGTAAATTGCAGTTAATTGGCTTAAGTATTGCCGTTATCGGCAGATTATTCTTCGAGTTATTTGATTATGTTGGTCTAGACGTGTTCACTTCTGTTTGGCAATGCTGTTTGTTTTTGACTGGAGTTTTGCTTCCCATTTTCTGTGCCACACTCTCAGTATGTTCTTTGATATTGATGATGATGACTTCATGGTGAGTGCAGTTGTTTCACTTCTCTTTGTGCAGTTTGCCACAGAAAAAAACTTTTATGGGCAGGTTGAACGAGGTACCTCACTGCGGCAACCACACGATCTGTTGCAGGTCTGCACGGCACGGATCCCTGAATCCGGTCCTGCGATCCCTTCAGCTGCAGGTCTGACGGCGCACGTGCAAGCGACAAAAGGACCATCCAATCAATCCATCAACGGTTGCAATTTAATGCGTGCCTGGGGGACCCTATTCAATAATTTTCTTCATTTGGCTCTTTTAAAGTTTCAATCCTGCATGTGTCAGCAAAATATGCTCCCTCTCTTGTTGCACATATTGAATGCACGTCACCATCTTCTGATGGCACTACTGCCAGCACTCTGAGGCTTCAGATTGGGGAGTTTTTGAATTCAATGATAATTTGGCCCACATCTCTCACAAATGTTTTGAGGAATGGTCCTCACAAGAACAAGAACAAAAACACAAGCATCTGGAGAATTCATCCAAACAGTAATGGAAAAGATTGGATTGTTTCAGAAGAACTTAAGAGGAATGTCACTTTCACCTGCCACCTATGTCGCCGCTATATTATGTCTGTTGAGTTCTTGATCTTGGACAAATTTTCTTCTTGTTCGCATGGATTTGCAGTGGTTCTTGTTTGTCACAATGCAAAGATAGCATGTAAGAAGATGCGTTTTCAACATAAACCGATATCATCTTGAAGTATATATGTCAGGTTATACGTTAGAGCATGTAAATGCGAACATATGAACATTGTTACTACATATCTTGTCCATTTACGATATGTTGATTTTTAGCATGGATGCATGGAACATTCTGGCAAAGTATCATTCACTCATACAATGATCACACAACAAAGTTGTGGCATACATGCATCCTATTATCACTCATAAAATTCAGTATGAACTCAAGCACCATACTTGCAATGAAAGCCGACATGGAAGCATGTGACATGCACATATTGGGCCATGCCATCATCGACTATGAATGCATTAGACATGATTGCACTTTGATGTAAACCAGCTGTCCTATGCCCCTAATGAAATCTGCCACAACTTACATACGAAAGGAACAATAAGATCATAATAGTTTGCTTTCATTGCACAAACGGAATGACTTGAAATTTTACGCACTCATAAATCATCACCATCATCTTCTAAGTTTTTTCTGATATCGGCCATTTTTCTTACATCCCTCTTTATAATTCTGTGAGTGGAAAAAGCACAAGAAGACTAGGATTTGCAATGTGACTATATGACCTCATCAGCTACTTCTTCTTCCCCTAAAAGAGATGATTTCATCATTTTCTGAATTCATTCACATCAAATCCTAACAGGGTCCAATCACAACTTTCTAGGCCTACATAATATATATATTAACATCACAATTCAAGCAAATAAACTTCTCTTCCACAAGCTTACTCTGCGCTCCTCTTTCCAAACACGCTTCTTTACTTGATTAATGATTGTATGTCTTACTAACAGTGAACAGGATCACAAGCACAAGAGTTTCATAGCACACTAACAACTCATCAATCAACAACCAAACAAACCCATTCAAATTTCAATATTCAAAATTCAATCAGAAGGCAAAGCAATAAGCCCAAAGCACACGAGAGAGAGAGAGAGAGAGAGAGAGAGAGAGAGAGAGAGAGAGAGAGAGAAGCTTGTGACGAGCTAAGTTATAATAAATAGGATAATAGGTAGGAGTTTCAATGACAATGGACCAATCACGAGACAAACTAGAAAATAATAACACACTCCAAAAATACTGATTTTGACTCATGCAACAACAGCAAAGTGCAAAGTTTTAACTGCCAAAGTTGAATTAAAAAAAAAAAACTCATCCTTTAATTCTCTTATATTTCTTCTAATAATAAGTTGTCGATATATTATGGTTGATAAAGACGGAGTAGAAACTTTTTTCTAATGTAATGATAACTCACCTGAAATTGACTTTTTCTTTTATATCGTACATGCTATTTTTCAATCATTCTAGGCCTCAATCTACCATATGAAATTGACTGACAACAATAATAGACTCATTTATTTTCTTTCTCAAAAAAAAAAAAAGGCTCATTGAAGTTGATCTAAATTGGTTATAAGTTCATAGATTTTCCGTGTGGTTTTTTGCTTCAATGCGCCGATTTTGGCTCTGAAATTTCAGCAACTAACTTTTTCCTGTATGATAAATACATCAAATTTACATACTATACTATGAGGTTTACGATACAACAACAACAACAACTGTCCCAAGTATTTGGGGTAGGCTACATGAACCAAAAGAGAAAAATTAAAAAGTGTGGCTGCTGGGATTCGAGCCCAGGTCTCCACGGCCACAACGTGGAATTCTAACCACTAAACTACAGCCACTGTGCTGTAGTCTACGCATTTTAATTAACTTATTGGGGTTTTCTTACAGTTAAAAGCGATGGAATTCACTTTTGCAAATTTGGATGAGAGTCAAAATCAGAGAGGGAAATGGGTGGGGGGGTCGCAACGTTTGGAGTCTGGATAATATATACCACTTGTCTCCTCAGACACACTTTGTCTCCTTATGAATCTCTCTCTCTCTCTCTCTCTCTCTCTCTCTCTCTCTCTCACTCTCACACACACACAGTATATTCTCAATGAAGACTGGAATGTTCAAAAAATAAATATACATCTGTTCTATTTTCTCACTGAAAATGATAAGATTTGGGTGGAAAAAAGCCACAGAAAAAAGAAAGAGCTGTAACAAAATAGAGATTACTGAATGATTAAAACAGAAAAATTCAACTTGATAGGAGCTATTATTAGTACAATCACATGAAGCGACGCTAGAAGTCTTACTAGATGATTATTATGCTGTATATGACAATTGTAGAAGGCGCCACAGAATTTGAAAATCTAGTGTTTGGATAACGAATAATTATTAAACAGTAAAAATTGAGAAGTTTTCTGGACAGTTCTTGAAAGAATACAGCATCTCATAATTCAATTATACATCTCTATAGTGAAAAAAAATATTTATATAACTTGCATACTCTGCAGAATGCAAAATTCCAGAACTAAGATGAACAATATATAATAACTTACGTATTGCTAAATGAAAAGAAAAAAAACTTCCTCCCTTTTTCTTTGGGAGAATATAAATCTATAAGATGAACCATTGGTGAAGATCATGATTTGATGAGGCCTCTATTAATTATCTTTTGGAGTGCTTCTTGATTTGAGCCCTCTGTTAATTATCTTTAGGAGTGCTTCTTTGGCTTCCGCCATAGTCTCAACCTTATGATCCACTTCAAAGGATAACCTCCGGATATTAAACTGCAGAAGAAAGAAATTCCTCAAGAAAGTACCTAAAATCAAATATCAAATGTCTGTCTAAAAGCAGTAAACATGAACCAATACAATTACTCCTCTATTCTTTGGTTCTTTGGTGATCAACTAAAGCTTATCTCTTAAAACAGAATTTTTTTTTTTTTGGGGGGGTTGGTTGTTGGGGGGGGGGGGGGGGGAGGGGGGGTGGGGGGGGGGGGGGTGGGGGGGGGGACGGGACATTAGACACAAGACAATAAAGGGGTGATTTTTAGAAAATGTATTCTAGTTGGCTCTTCGCGCCTTCGAGTTGAATACAAATCCTTGTAAATTTATCATCTTTTTTTTTTTTTTCTGTTCCTTTTCTTGAAAACCATTTCTTGGTCTAGGAAAAATCTTGGAAGACTGCTTCTTGGTTGGATGAATTAAGCAATATGAACAATAAATAGGTGTAGGCTGTCCAAAAATCACCAGGGTCAAGTCATCAGACGCGAGCCTCACTTCAACGCAAAGGTTGCGTTTTGAACTGAAACGCGGACCTCGCATCTCAAGAAGCATCAAGACTTCAGACGCAGGCTTAAATAAGCCCGCGTTTGACGCGAAGAGTAACTCCGCGTCCCGACCAACGCGAGTCTGAGTAACTCGACGTTCCATATCAAGCACGAGTCTGAGCAACTTGGCGCTCAACTTCAGACGCGGGTTTGAGAAACCCTGCGTCTCACTTCAAACGCGAGTATGAGCAACTCCGCGTTTTGAGACGTCCGCGTCTACAACAAGCAACGCGAGATCCGCGTCCAGCGCGAGACTTGCGTTTCTGTTATAACATACCCCCATTACTCGGTCAATTAACTCCCCATGTAATGGGGGAGTTAATCCCCATTATGGAGAGATTTTAGGGGACGACAATACCCCTATGACTCCCTATAAATAGCCTGAGTTGCTATAAAAGAGGGGACGCCTTCTTGGAATCAAGAGAATTTCTTTGAATCAGGAAACTCTTTTAACCCAAAGGGAGGATTTTAGGAGAAAAAGAAAAACAGAGTAGTTAGTGGACTCTAAACATTTCATGTGTTAAAAACAGAGTTCCTCTCTGATTAGTCTTCGAGAGCATCCGAAAGAGAAGTTAGACCGCCGGTCGGTCAATGGAGAACAAGAATCACTTTCCACCGCCACTCAAAGAACCCAACTTTAAACAACGGGGAGAATTGAGTCTTCTTCCCTCTTTTGTAATCAGAATTGTTCCGTTATAATTTTCAACCACTCAAAGAAATTTTAGACCGACCAAGGCGTTTTTCCGACACAAACAATAGGTTTGTCTAACAAACAACTAGCTTTTGAGGGTTTATAAAAAGCCTCTCTTTAGTTCATAATTCATTGCAAAACTGCTTCAAAGGTTGATGTGAAGGTTATAAGAGGTTACTCGATGCGGTGGTAAATTTCCAGGGGAGATCTAACCACACTTCAATTTGTAGTCGGATTTGTGAGAGAGAATAATAAGGCAATGCAAAGGCACAAAATTTTACATGAAAACCCAATTTGAGAAAAATCACAGGGAGGAGGGAGATAATTCACTATTTTCAAGAGTTAACAGAAATTCTACAGAGCTAGAACTTCGTTGCAGTCTCAGATTACAGTGACACGATGGTTTGAGGAGGAATCTCTAGATCTGTAGGGTCTGATCTCTTCTTTTTTTCTCTTCTGAGCAGTGCTCTTGGTCTCGGTCGATCTCCCAGTGTATATATACACGTGGAGTCTTCATTGCAAGTGCGGGTCATGCAGATTTCAACAACTGCATAATCTGCACGTTGCAATTTCTTTGTAACGACCTGGATATGCCCTTGATTACGGGAGTGATTTTTGCTACCTTCTATAATATTTTGCGCTGATGTAGGAGTTATTGCAGTGTTTGAAATGTGAGATGACTTAGCAGCGTAACAGACTTTAGGAATGTAGGCGGATATCAATGAGGCTGGTTGTTGCGGCCGTCTTGCTCGTGCCAGGAAGGATTGATCTCGGGGTGGCGATGCCCTCGGAAGGAGGAACGTCCTCCGGGCAGTGGATTCCTCGAAAGGAGGAGTGTCCTCGGGGTCGTTGATTCCTCGAAAGGAGTGACCTCGAGAACAACTAGGGGATGCTCTCAGGGAGAAGCTCTGCTTGACATACCCTGTTGTCTGTCTTCGGGAGTTTCTGATGAGATAAGAAACGTGTCTTGATCCTATTGTAAATCAAAAATTGACCACTACAGATGCCCCCTCCACTTCCCCTTTTTCCAAGGAGAAAGAGTGGAGTGGACTAATTTGGCTCTGGCCTGAGAAGTTGAGGTGTCGCTTGTATTTTGAAGGGACTAATCAAACTACCTTTTCGCATTCTGAGCCTTCTTTGGAAACTGGAGTGGATACAACTGACAAATTAATGACCAAAATCCCGATTTCATGATGGATGAGATCGTGTGGCAGGGGCAGATCGTATCCGGTGGATTTGCCATGCCGAAAAATCCGAGATGCAAATCGACTCTTCAGATGTGGTTGAAATTTGAATAGGAGACGGTTAGGCTATTTCAATTATAAATAGGGAGTATCCTGAAAGTAGTTGGCTCATCTTCTCAAGAGTTCTTTGCCCCCCTAAACTTTTGTTCTGATAGATGCAATGCCACTCTTCTTCATCCGATAGAGGAAGGAGAGGGAGAGAACGGAGATGGAGGAGAAGGCAGACACGTCACATCAGTTTTCATGATGACCTTATCACGTCACTTTGATTTTTGTGACAAGGCTCAAACTTTGACATGATTTGCTTAAATATATCTTCCCCTGGTGATAGGTACGGCTGGAGTGAGGTCTTGCTTGGTTGGCAGCGGTAATGGATCCCGATACAATCGCCGTTTTTCATGTCTTGTAGTCTTGACTCTAAGCTGGATCTCGTAGTCCTCGCACTAGGAGACTCTTTTTTGAAAGCGATGCCTGGGAAGTACGGGTGGATGACCTGGAATGATCAGGCGTCCGTGCTTTTGAGGCTTATGGCCACTTGTTCGGGATGAAGGGCTCATGATGTGATATCATCACGTTCTTGCACGTCCTGGACGAGATCGTCTGGCTGTCTTGGAGCCGTGTTCTGGTTGGAAGGGAGGAGATGGTTCCTCATCTAGGAAGTCTCCTGCCTTTTTGCGAAGGGACTGTTGGCCCAATGGCCTTCCACTCTAGTTTTGATGATGATCAACACTCATGTAGTTATGTTTACTAATATTCTTGTGTTTCTAAGTTTCAGATCATTAATAGGATATTAGTTGGTGATTAGCTTCAACAAGGAGTTTAGAAGCTTTCCATGTTGATTCCGGTGCCAAAGCTTAAAGATCATACCTTTGCACTTGGAGGATCACGCGTTTGGGATCGAGTCTACTTGAAGATGAAGATCGTCAAGAAGACTTAGGTATCCTAGTTTAGATAGAGTTTTAGATCCATTTGTAAAGCTTAGTTTAGTTGATATGCTCAAGTGCACAAATCACACACGTTTTATGATTGAGTTTTGGTTTTCATGAATAGTTTATCAAAACAAGTTTACATATGGTATATGTATAGTAGATGTTTTCTATTTATACATACATGCTTTAACTTGGTAAACAAACTTATTTTGATATCCCTATTCATGTTTTGGAAAAATCAAGTTTGACAAAATACAGGTTTTGTTTTTGATAAAATTTGCAAGACTCTAAAATGAATTGATATGATTGATATATGTCTTGAAATTTTTATCACATGTTTATGTTTCAACATAATATGATAAAACAATTTTTATGGTATTTTTAAAAGAGATAAAAGATTTTTTAGAAAATATTTTTCCAAATTTTTCTGACCTGGTTTTTGTGCTGACAGGCTGGTCGGCCGACCGGGACGGTCGACCGCACCAAGGACCGGTCGACCGATCCGGTCGACCGACGTGCACAGACGTGCACGTCTGTTAGGCACAGTGGACGGTCGACCGGGCCGGTCGACCGGGCCTGAGAGCTCTGCTCTCAGTTTATTTCGGTCGACCGGACCGGTCGACCGATGTTGCCCAACGGTCACATTTTTGACCGTTGGCGGTCGACCGGACCGGTCGACCGGCAGTTGGTCAGACTGCCACATCAGCCTAACGACTAGTTTTTCCTAGGGGCTATATATACCCCATTTCTCCATTGTTTTAGATAAGAATTTTTGAGCTAAAAATTCTCAGTTTTCTGAAGAGTTTAAAAGAGTTTTTAAAAGAGTTTTTAAGTCAAAAAGATTTCATCTTATTTGTTTTTGGGTTTTTGGAAAATCAAAGAAAGCTAGGGTTTTGGGAGATTGTTTTGTTTTTCATCTTCAATCATTTACAAGTGATTTCCCAAGTAGTTTTTCTTTGTTGCTGGTTTCCAAAAACACCTTGTTTCCACACTTGAGCTATCACCTATCCTAAACTATTAGGATCTTGTTTTTGTGGAAAAAGAAAAGAGAAAAAGAAAGAGAAGAGTTTGAGGTTGTTTGTTGTAAACCTCTTTGTTGTAAACACCATTTTATTTGTGAATCCCTCTTCGGTAGAGGTGATCGGGTGATTGAGTTGTATCCCTCAAGTGTGAGGTGATAGTGTTGGTTGTGAGCCTCTTCGGTAGAGGTGTTGTGGATTGTGGTTGTTGTAGCCTCGGTGGCTTTGTAAGTTGAGAGAGGAGTTAGGTACTCCTTATAGTGGATTAGGAAATCCTACACGGTGGTGTAGGCGGGGATGTAGAATTGGGTACTCGAACCTCGAAACAAATCTTTGTGTTAGCGTTTGATCCAATTTCTCTCAACTCTCTCTCATTTATATTGTGCAAAGCATCATACTTCATATCATCTTATCATATTACTTGTGTTGCCTTGCATTATTTCATATTGCTATATCTTTGATTGCTTGGCTTGATTGTGTGTGCACATATTTCATATTGCTTGGATTGCTTGTGTGTGTGTGCCTAACTTGTACTCATCCAACAAGAGCTTCACATAGCGCCTCAACCCATTTCAAGGGGAATCAAGAGGAGTTAGTCCAGAGCCTCGCAAGGGGAATTCGGCTACACTTGTTGTATTGTATTAGTTTGTGCATAATTTACATTAGCTTCCGCATTTAGCGCACTTAGTTTGCATTTAGTTTCTTAGATTAGCACTTACACCTATTCACCCCCCCTCTAGGTGTTTTTCAGGGACCTCCCTAGGCTTCCCTCGGAGTGTGTGCGGAAAAAGGCGTGAACAATAGGATTACGCCTGTGCGAAGCGTCTCCCGACCGGCGGATCTTTGTTTGCTTCAGCATCAAGAGCTTGATTGGCGAGTCTGACTCAAGATTGGATAATCTGTATTTCTTTTCAAAAAAAAAGCAAACACAAGTATGTGATATACCTCACGTCACTCTTGTTAGAAGTGACCGAGTATGTTTTTGAATGGATGTAATCAAGAATTTTTTATAATAAAAGCAATAACTTTTGAAATAAAAGTTTTTTTTAGATCTTGCCTGCTTTGTCTTGTGATTGTTTTGTTTGGAATTGGATGTCAACTCGGAGAAATTTGCTTTGACTTTGAGATGTTTGGAACTTGGTTTGGCGCGTAGTTCTCGAGTGGTTGCTTATCCCACAACGTTACCTGTAAGTCTCGTCTCCGAGTGAGAAAAATCTCAGCTATAAATTGAGCCTCCGAGCGTGAAAATCTCTATAATGGAGTTGGATTCACGTTTGCTTCAGAGCGGGGGCACATTCTGTCAAGGAGTTGTGAAGTCGGGCCTCTGAGAGGGGGAAATCTCTCCAATAGAGTCTACTCTCTGAGTAGGAAAAATCCCACAACAGAGGATTTTGGCTCTCGTAGGACTGCTGAGAAAGACCCATAGGCACTACATTAACACTTCCACATGGGGGCACATACCCGTCTAGGAGCGTACATACGCGATCCTCCGAGTGGGGGCATATCCCATCGCGAAGGAATACTATTTGCACCTCCGAGTAAGGGGAAATCCCATCATCAGGGAACATGGATTGCATGAAAATCGTTAGGACATACAATCATGTATTAAGACATTAAATAGAGTGTTAGATGTGAGTGCGGGCGAAACTAATTGTATGAGTTTAGTTTACGACTTCACGAGATTAGTACGTCAAAGTGATAACCCAAACAAGAAAACCCTCATAGATATACCCTATATCTCATGTCACCATTGCTCGAGCAGATACAGCCCGGGTAGCCCCCATACAGATCAAGCATACTCAAGCTTTAAATTATACCTGAAGTCTTCATTGTCGGGAAGTTATACCTGTAGCGTCACGTCCTCGAGAGAACTATTGGACGCATGACCATACAAAATCGATACATCAAGGAGATAATCTAAACAAGAAAACCCTCATAGATATACGTGATCCCATATATAAACAACTTCGGTGGTACTTGCAAAAATTGATCTGAAGTAGGGAAAATCCCAACAGGTTGGATGCGTCTGTCCCGGATAGAGGCCCCTACTCGGTCGATGATCCGCCAACGTTAGGAGCAATCCCAACAGCGGAGTTATTCTCTAGTGCGAGGGATATCCCGTCAACGGAGCTGTCTCCCAAGTGGGGGCACATCCCATCATCGGAATATGAAAGAAACCCAGTAGAGGGAAACTACCGAGGTTCATCCGCCCGTAAGTTTAGGTAAGGAGAGTCCACAGGCTTGTCTGTTCTAAGTGGGGGCACATTCCATCAGTGGAATAAATGGGGGCTCTGAGAGGGGCACATCCCCATAATAGAGTGGGGATCCGAGTGAGAGAAATCCCACAATGGAGGGTTTCAGCTCCTATAAGACTATCGAGAAAGGCTCGTAGGCGTGTCTGTGTTAAACATTACCATGCGGGGCACATCCTGTCCAGGAGTGTACAGACACGATCCTCCAAGTGAGGCACATCCCATTAGCAGAGGATCGAATGCTCTGAGAGGGGGTATATCCCTGCAGCACGGGTGACTCTAAGTGGGAGAAATCCCATAACAAAGAGTTTCAGCTCCCGTAGGACTCGGAGGATCGAATGCTCTGAGAAAGGGCATATCCCTGCAGCACGGGTGACTCCGAGTGAGAGAAATCCTACAACGGAGAGTTTTAGCCCCCATAGGACATCGAGAAAGGCCCCGAAGGCATGTCTGCGTTAACACTTGCACGCGGGGCACATCCCGTTTAAGAGTGTACAGACGCGACCCTCCGAGTGGGGCACACCCATTAGCGATGGATCGTAATTCTGCCTCCGAGTGGAGGAAATCCCACAAGGCGTATGGATGGATGGACGTCGGAACCGCCGGCGTGTGGGGGCACATCCCCATCCACAGGGGTTTTCTTGATGGCCTCCGAGTGGGACCACATCCCATCATTGGGCAGTGTTTTAAGTATCAGATATCGACAATATACCGATCGATAAAATTACATACCGGATATCGGATACCGGGTGATATATCGCAATATGGTACTAAATACCGGTTGATATATCAATAGTCAATATATATAAGACATTATTAAAATAGATAAGTTATTATCCAAACATCATATAAAAATATCATTGAAATATCATAATGAATATAGAATAAAATAAAACGATCTATCAAGCAAAAAAATAATAATTATCCAAATAACTAATTATACCGGCCGATATATCGGATATTTCATCTCAGATATCGGCCGATAAATCGGCCACATGGCAATATATCGGCCTATATCGGTCCAAAATGATATCCGGTAAATTTTTGCACTTATCGTATCGTTTTGGATAAAATACTGGTATCTCGGCCGATAAACCGGTATATTGACCGATATTTAAAACAATGTCATTGGGGCGCATGGTTGGATGTACGTCAGAACTGCCTTTGCGTGGGGGCACATCCCATCCACTAGAGGTTTTCTTGGTGGCTTCCAAGTGGGGGCAAATCCTATCATCGGAGCGCATGGTTGGATGTCAGTTCAGCAAAATGTAAGGCATTAAATAGTATTTTATTCTCATAAATACAATACATAAGGGTAAGATTGAAAGGGGTGTATGTTGCTATGTATCCAAACATCGTCTTGTACTAGGTGACCGCATTCTGCTCCCGGGGAGGCTGTGTTTGGCTGCCAGGAAATCACATCAGGGATGAGAACGTATAAGGAAGCCTTGTTGGATGAGCTCCTCCAGGAATCTTCGGAGGGCCTAACAATGAACAGTCTGGTGCCCCTTGCAGTATTCCTCCGACTCGAGCAGTATTTCTCTGACCCGAACAGTGAGGGATTGGGCTGGATCGGCTTCGGCGTCAAACCATGGTTGATCTTTGAAGGTGTTGAATACTTCGTTGATCAGAAGCTTTAATAGAGTAAAGCGTTCTGTTGGCATGTAGCTCTGAATTGGACTTCGTGAAAGTACAAAGAGCTTCTGCTTCTTGTAAGGAGGTTGTCCCTGATGCCGGTTAGGAGCGTGGTCAAGAGCTTCACGAGTTTACTTCAACTTTACTTCGTCCTCGCTTGGCTTTGCAGGGTGGTAAGAGGAAGCCTTCATCGTCTTCTCTAACTGGATGTAAGGCTGTGCTCGAGCGAGGACCTCGCTCATCTCAGCGACGTGCTTCATGAGATGCTTGTACAGAGGGTGAGTGACCTACAATCTGCTAATAAAAGTGAGTGCAGATCCCTCTTCACTATAATTAGAGACCTTGGTGAGCTGATTTTGAAAGAAGTTGATGGAGAATTTGAGGCTATCTCCCGGCCTATCCTAACGAGGAATGGTGACTACTCTTGGCTTCTTGGCAAATGGCGTACTGATTGAGGAAAACCTCGGTGACCTCCGAGAGGTCGTGGAGAGAGCGTGGTGCAAGGAGTAGAACAACTCTGATGCCGCGCCCCTCAGGCTTGAAGGGAAAGTAAGGCATATTACCGAGTAATTGCGGGAGTAGAGCATCATCTTGTCTTAGAAGTGTCAGATGTGTTGGACAAGATCGTTGGTTCCGGTATAGCTGTGGAAGGTAAAAGTCGAGAAATTCCTCGAAAACTCACAATCGTGGATGTCCTTGGTAAGCGGTGAGTCGTGAAGGCGGGTGGTTGGGATCAGGTGCTGAGGTAACTTGGCCTCTACGACCCGCTTCTGGATTAGCTCGTCGAGGGGTTGAGATTTTGGGACCTCCCGCTCTCAAGGTCTCCCTCTCCCCGAACAAAGCTGTTTAGGAGGGCGGCAACTTGAGTCTGGAGCGTTGGTTGAGCAGCTTCAGCTCCCCTTGTTCACAGAGGATGTTGCAATCGTCCGCCATCTGCTCCTGCTAGCGATCAGACTGCACTTGATGTTCCTTCATTTCTCTCTCACCTCGTGGAGCATCTGAAAGAGCTGGTCTTCTTGCTGCTAAGAGGGGTGAGTGCTGATGACTCTTGTGATAAGACGGAGGCAGTGCCCTCCACAAGCGGTTAATTGGTGGTTGGTTTGGAGGTCATGTACCCAGTAGTCGCTTTGGCCTTACCTTTGGAGGTTGCACCGTCGGTGACTTGCTTGCGTAGGGCCACCGCCGATCTGAAAGAGGCTTTTTTAGGAAGGCTGTGGGAGAGAGATCTTGAGTGTGAAAACTCAGATATCAATGAAAGCACCAAAAATGCAGTGGCAAATAGGGGAGATCCAACCGCACTTCAATTTGTAGTAGGATTTGTGAGAGAATAATAAAACAATGCAAAAACACAATTTTACGTTGGGAAAAATCATGAGGAGAGAGAGAATTCACTATTTTCAAGAGGTTACAATAAATTCTGCAAAGCTAGAACTCTGTTGCGGTCTTAGATAACAGTGAGACGGTGGTTTGAGAAGAAATCTTTGAAATTTTAGGGTCTGATCTCTTCTTTTTTTTCTCTTCTGAGGAGTGTTCTTGGTCTCGATGGATCTCCCAGTTTATATATACTTGGGGAGTCTTTATTGGCAGTACGAGTCATGCGGAATCCAACAACTGCATGATCTGCACGTTGCGATTTCTTCATAACATTCTAGATTAGGAGTTGTTGTAACAGTCTGTGCTGAAGTAGGAGTTGTTGTAACGTTTGAAACGTGAGATGACCTGGCGGCGTAACAAACTCCATGAATGTAGTCGGATATCAATGAGGTCGGTTGTTGCGTCCGTCTTGCTTGGGGCGGGACAGTTTGATTAGTGGCAATGCTCTCAGAAGGAAGAGCATCCTCGGGGCAGTAATTCCTCAGAAGGAGTGTCCTCAGGGCCGTTGATTTCTCGGAAAGAGGAGTGACCTCGGGAACAGTTGAGGAGTTTCTGATGAGATGGGACACATGTCTTGATCCTGATCCTGGTGCGGGTCAGAAATTGACCACTACACCTTAAAATGACAAGCTTTTGGTATTGGATTTCTGGGGCTGAACCATCTCATCTCAATCAAGTAGGTTGCTATATTTTATTTTCCAAGAACAATAATGAATTGCCAGATTTATAAGCTAATATCATTGCCTAGCGCATGATCACTAGAAGCAAGAAGGAAAAAAAACGGCAACAACTCACAAGTTTTGGCTTCCTTGAGTAAGGAAGTACCTAGTTTAATTTTGTAGAGGGGACCAATGATTTGCTATAATTAATGAAATAATCAAGGACCAGCGGGGTTCCTAGAGAATATTCGTGCAAAAAAAAAATAGTACCTGTGCACCTTGTCGAACCCTGATGTCAGTGCCTTTGTTGTCTATTGAAATGAAAGCTGCATCATCTACCTCCTCTTCAGTGGATAAGATTTCTCTGAGCGACTTTGAGAACAATGCATTAAGTTCCTATATACAAATCATGCATTGCATTACACAATGCGAAGCTAGCAAAGATCTTGAAAAAAACTTTAGATTCTTCTCTAAATTACAACCTGGACAATGTAATGGAAATGGTTAAGTAAGCGGTTAGATATCGGAATTGAAGTTTACCTTCAAGTTTTGTTCTCCGCCATCAACAGCAATCTTATCAGGTTGAAGGTTCTCATATTCCTTGACATCAATCCATGCAACAGTGCCAAACCCTCCAATGAAATATATGTCACTGATGATTATCAGATGCACATAGATAAATTAAAACCATGTAACAGCCATATAAAATACATGCCAGACAAGTTCACTGATAATAACAGAGATAGAGATCGTAAATGAATAGAAAATGATCCTCACTAGAATCCCCAACTACACAACTTAAATATCATGTGATATTTAACCATAAACTCTGAGTAACAAGATGGAAAAAGAACATGAAAAATGCCTAAAGGAGAAATTTTGGCTGCCAAAGCTTACAAAATTAAATAATCGGGGTACTTCAAAATATTCATTTTCATGTTTTTCTCAGATATTTTCGTCAAAAAAAAAATGTTTACTCAGATATATATGCTCAACCTCTTTTCTTAATATATGCTACTAGATTTTGTTCTGGTCAAAAGTTCAACAACATCAATTCTGCAGGAAAGATCAGACAAAAAACAGAAAAGAAATACCTTATATTTTGCATCCTGTAAAAGTGGAAGTTTCCCCATTGTTGAGATGTCCACTGTTGGTGTTTTGCTAGATATTGCTTACGAGCCCATTCCTGAGGAAGACATATATTGTCAATGTTATGAAAAGTGAAAACATTCTTGAAACAGCTGTCTGAAACTAATGTCAATTGAATTCTTCCCAAGGAAACGCTACTTAACGGAAGTAGATGGAATTAATATGAAGCATAAAATACAACAATAACTACTACGACAACAATGCCTTTATCCCAAACATTTGGGGTCGGCTGCATGAACCTTTTCTTCTATTCAGCTATGTTAAGGGCTTTCTTCTCAGTCAAAATTGAAGCTTGGAATATTCCCAGGGGAAAAAAAAAAAAATCTTCGAATCACATGTAGAGGGGCACAGGATACTAGATTTATAATTTCTAGAAGATTGCCAATTTGGTCTGTGGAAACATCTTGTTGACAAGATGATCGCCTCATGTGGTTTTGTTAGCAAACAATACCATAAATATAGTGAATTACCATTTTTTCCTTGAAAGGAGTATGGTTATCAGGTAGTGAAACTGATGTAACACAGGATCGCAATCACCTTCAATCCAAAGAAAAAGAAAAAAAACTAGGATTTTGAAAAAGAGGGATTAAGGTTTAGAGATAGAACCAAATAGATTTGGGCTTCGCACCTCCTTGCACAGGCTTCGCACCCCTTACACTACGGGCTTCGCACCCCAATACTCAAGAGCACCCACAAGAAAACTTAACTGAAAAGTTTTTCATTTAATCATCGTCTACCAAATAAAAGAAGTCTAATGCCTTTTTATAGGCTTTACAAAAAGAGCGCTTCTAGGGGATAACAGATGTGGTATTAAACTCCCACATAAAAAAATAACTAAAAAATAAACTAAGACATGAAAAAATAACTGAGAACTGGTGATGTCCTCATCAATTCCTCCGGGGTGAGAGAAACTCGACTCTGCCGAGTGAGAGCTCTCCTCACGACGCATCTCAATCGGGCCAAGGTGGTGGTCGTGGCAGCAACATAAGTGCATCACATCAAGACCAAGATGGTGTTCGTGGGAGCAACACAAGTGCATCACATCGAAGCCAAGATGATGAAAGTGGAACTTACTTTCATGACAAACAGGTGGTCGTTGATGAGAGCTCGAGCATGATGCATACAGCTGACAGTCAATTCAACTCCATTAAAATTTAACCCATATACCAATATACTGATCTCCTGCGTAATTAGCTCCTAGATAAGGATGTGCTAGGGATCGTACAGACCAGGTGATCTCAAAAAAACGAGGTCCTCATAGCTGCCACATGGCACTAGATTCATAGAAGGCTCTGCTGGATGATCTATAGGGTCTCAATAGGCAGCTCTACAACTTTCATAGGTCGTGAGAAAATCTCTTCTTACAGTGACCTAACTCAGCAATAACTTCTAACCCTGGCTCTAGTTCTGGATTTTCAACAACCTCTACCGTCTTGCTTTCTAACATCTCCACCACGTCAGTGGGAATCTCCTTACATTCAGCGATCAGATCGTTGAATTGTACCCCCTCGAGGTGTGGAGCATACCAAGCATGAAGAAACTCTTGTAAGATAAGCCAATATCGGCAGTTGATATGACTGTCTTTTCACCACCAATAAGCTTCTCCAGCCAGCTTCAATTGGGCACAATGATACTTCTGCGTAGGTGTCAACAAGAAATACCAGAAGAAATCTTCAAGATGGTTTCTCTTCTTTTCATACCCATCCTGATCATTAGAATCTCGAATACAGAAGAGAGCTGTATACATGTCCCTTTCAATCTCATTCTCATCATCATCAGTTATTTGCTATAAAAGTAAAATCTCATGAATAAAACTCAGTACATAAATATTAGAGGTTACCTAAAAATCTCAATGGCTTAAACTGAACTCAAATTGGGCTAAAAATGTGGCCTGAAATACTGATTTTCTACTGTAGGGGCAGCACCGGCATCGTTGGCTCGTGGAGCTCGGATCTGCTGCTCAAGTACTACGAATTCTCTTCATCCGAGGCTCAGTCACAAACCAAACACTTCGAACAGAGCTCAAAACGGACTCCAAACGAGCGAGTTTTGGGTGGAGGAAGATGAACATTAATTGGGGTGAATTTTTTTCATGGAACAGTAATCGGGGTGATTCAATAATTACTGTTCACGGAACAATAACTTTTTTGGGGAGTAAATCTAGGTTTGGGTTTAGATCTGAAAAGTGGAAGAAGCTAGGATTTGGAGAAAAGAAGATTTTTTTTTTTAAAGGGATTGGTACCAAAAGCTCTGTATCAAATAATGTAACACAGGATCGCAATCACCTTCAATCTAAAGAAAAAGAAAAAAAACTAGAGTTTTGAAAAAAGAGGGTCTAGGCTGTCTAAAACTAGATCTGGGGACTCGTGTGGCTGGGATGCTCCGATATCTCCTTTTATCCATTGATTTTTCTGTTTGTATTCTGGATTTAGTGATATCCTTTTGATTCTTTAAGTTAACCAAATGAATTTATAGAAATCCAAATTTTAACCAGTTTCTATTTGGTGTTATCTTCTCTGATTTGCTCTTATCTCTAACTTTTCGTCTGAATATTTGCCCCAATCCTTGATTTGATTTAATTTTAAATTTAATTGGGCTATTGAGCTCATTTTCTCCCCTTCTCCATTAAACAAGGCATCACAATACTAAACAATAAATATGATTAAATAGCAGAATTTATTAAGATAAATATGAGAATGTGATGATAAACATATTAGTGACTGATCAGGAACCGATATCCTCAGTGTCATGCAGCCGATCATCAACAAGTCAGGGAAATCGTGCCCCCAGCACTGCTGGGGGCTTTGCTCCTGGACGTGGCGGCGTTGTGAATGACCATCTATTTTTTCGAGGCCATCTTTCTTTGGGGAGGCTTTCTGAGGAGGTTGTAGGCTATTAGGGAGAGATCTTGAATATAGAGATTCAGATCTCAATGAAAGCACCAATTTGTGGGGGAAGATTTCTTGACACAATTAATCGAACGGTCAATCTTGCACCACGAGGGTTGAGGGGATCTGGATTATCGAAAGCTGTAAAGGATTTCAACATAGAGAGCAAGTAAAGTGATGGGGAGAATTCACACTCTTGTTTAAATAACCACAAGTGCACGATCGTTTGATGTAGCACTTGAGGACCATCCACATGGACATGTGATTCTTATAGTTTCAACACTTTTAGGCGAATTGATCAAAGAGTTTATGAGTTTGGATTTCTAAACTAAGAATTAATCTAGAAAAAAATCAAGCCAAGCACTTAGATTTGAATCCCCTAAACTAGCATCAAACAATCAATCTCGGTCTTTATAATATCTCTAGTATTAGCTATATAAATTAATATTTTTGTATAATAATAATGATTGTAGCCTCATTTTTGTTGGGCTTATATATATTTATTTTCTTATTTATTTTATTTAATACTGAGCCTGAACCCATAATTTACGTTAGTATCCAATAGGGTCAGATTTTCATACCCAACCCCAATAAGAAACCTAATCCAAATATAATTCATTTTCTTAACTCCTTATCCTTGTAAATCTGTGAGTACATAAAAATAAAAGATAATTATTTTAAAATTTGTTCAAAATTCTTTCTTATCCAAAAACACACCCAAATCAAGTTCAAACTCAACCTAAATACTCCAAATTTTGGGCCAAACTTAAACCCACTAAAAAAACCCTCCTATAGCCCATTTAATCCCTTTTTTGTGCCCCTGAAAACCCTAGACAAAAATTAAAGAGTAATCTAAAATTCAGTTCTAGGATGCCAAGGGGGAGCTAAAGAAGGAGATATATTGCTAGAAGAAACCTTAAAGAGAAGCTACAAGTTGTTCTTGAGGTCTCAACATAAGACAAGCACCTAGAGTCCTCTTCTTTTTTTGATGTTAAATCCAATAGAAATCATGCCTAAGACCGTCTTTCTCATTAGTTTAACTAGATCTATCCATTCTAGAATCATAATCATATATGAGAAATTTGTTGTGGCCAATTAGCGACAAAAACTTAATTTTTAAGTTGCTCATAATGTCAACATAAAGAGAAAACATGTAAATTGATTTATGTTCAACGACTGCTACTCGATTGCCATGAATAATATTACTAGATCTGATATTTATTTTATGTGAAAAACAAGTGTGCATCTAGACTTGTTTTTAATAAATTATGTTTGAATGGTCATAATGCAATTCTATTATTTTTAACTCCATTATGTTCTGTAATTTTGTTCTGGTTGAACCGTAAATGTGTAAAAAGGAAAAAAATTCTATCTCTTGAATTATAAGTCAAAATAGATTGAAATTTTGGTATAATGTGATATATAAGTCTAGAATATGCCCATAAAATTTCATTAAAATTCGACCTTGTTTGATAGATGAAATCTTGATCTGAAGTCGTAGTATCTATACTGAAATTTTGTCATGCATATTCGACTTTGAAAAATCATAACTCCTAAATGGTAAGCCCTAAAAAGCTCAAATTATGATAGTATGTAATATAACAAGTCTATAAGATTTTCATAAAATTTCGTTGAATTCTGACCTCGTTTGTTAGATGAAATCCTGGGAAAAAAATCATAGCAAATCGTAAAAAATGTAGACATCAAAATTCATGCATTACATGTCTAAAACAAATTTGTTTTGAGGGAATAATTGGGAAAATATAATAATTTGGGTGTAAACTTAAAAATATGGAAGATTTGAGGGGTAAATATGAGAAAAACTCAAAAAAATAAAAAAAGAAAAAAGATAAGATAAGAGAGACTGATCTCTCCCTGGCTCTCTCTCCCTCACTCGATTTCTCTTCGGCTCTCTCTCCCTCACCGATCTCTCTCCCCCTCTCCCCCGATCTCTCTCTCGAGAGAGTGACAGAGAGGAGGGAGAGAGGAAAGAGGGAGAGAGACAGAGGGGGAAAGATAGAAGAGAAAGGGAGAAACAGAGAAGGGAAGAGATAGAGGAGAAGCGAGAGAGACAGAAGGGAGAGGGAGAGAGACCAGGCGGTGATGGAGGCAGACAGCGTGCAGGCGGCGGGCAAGCGAGCGACGACGGGCAAGCAAGTCTGCCTTTTTTCCCTTTTGTAACCCGACTCGGGCGCGACTCGGTATTGTCGGCTGAGTCAACACAAGTAGTATCGGGTCTCGATCGAGTCGAGGCCAAGTTGGCCCCGAGTCAATCAAAAAAATGAAACTAGGGCGACTCGCGTCGCGGTCTCGTCACGACGCCCGCCGAGTCGAAGACGAGTTGGCCGAGTCATCTTTGACTCAACTGATATTTCGAACTCTGGCGTGCTATATACATATTGTATACTTCATTTCCTTATACTTGCAGGAGATTCTGACTCCCCGGGTTTGCTTACCCTAAATAGTGGAGAGTACGCATAGACACCAGCTGGAGCTGGAGACGAAGAATACTTCGAAGAACCAGCTGAAGCTCAGTAGAAGACTTGAAGACTGCTTTTAGTTATTTGTCTTCTTTTATAGATGTATGAATAAGAGAGTTTGGACACATTTCTTAGTATTTGAATTTGTATCAGTTATTTGGTTTTGAATCCTTTTAGTCGAATAGATCTTTTGATTAGTTTTGTTTCATGTATGTGTACTTTATGTGAACCTGATTTATATGCAGCAGAAAAAATAACATGTAGGCTAGAGGCTTAACATGCTCCATTGAGCGTGTCGCCGATCCAAATTACGTGCTTATCTTGCTTTAGTGGAAAGCGGGGCGTGACATGATTAATTTTAGTTTCAGAGCATAGGTTTAGTGACACCCACTAATTATAATATAACAAACACAATAAACTAGGTTCTTAGCTAATGCATACTTATTCACACATACATGCAAACTCACTTTTTCATCGCTTAGGATTCTTTTTCTTTGGTTTCTATGTATTTCTTGTCTCTATTTTCTATTTTCAGAGAGATGTCTCCTCACCGTTCTTCAAACACTGATATCGATTCTTATGCTGAACTCCTAGAGGTTCTTGGTGTTCTTGGGAGCATCATTAAGACCCAAACTGTTATCTTAGAGAATTATTGTTATAAACTATTTGATTATTGTTTCTTTCTGATAATGTTTGTTTTCATATAGTATTAGAATAATTCTTGCGCGTGCTATTACTTTGCAATCTAAATAGTTAATAATTATTTAATTTTTATAAGATTTTAGCTAGTGTTAGTTAGCTAACCCATAATATTATCTAATTGATTTATTAATTGAAGAGATTGACCTAACTTCAGAAGTGATTTTGCTTCTTGTTTCTCGTTTCAATTATTTCTATATTACACTATAATTATATTTGTTTATGTATATACTTATGATATTTAATCATTAACTATATATTTAATCATCTTACTTGATTATAACTTCATTATTAGAATGAGTAATACAATTTTTAATTGATTGCTATTATTACTTGTAATATATGAAATTTATTAATCCTCTATATTTAATTTTATTTAGTATCCTGTATGACTAGTACTGTGTGTTTTTCTTTAATAAAATTTATATATATTAAATTTATAAAAATATTCTAATGTGTGTCTTTCTAGTTAATCTATTGTTATTTTTTTATGTAGTGACTTTTCATTACTGATTTACTTTTCTGCTAGTATAATTTCACATTAATTTATAATAGGTTTGTAAATTATAAGATTGTATCGACTTCTATTTAGCTTTCCTTTTTAATAATATTTTTTTGTTATACACCAATGTATTCTCACTTTTATTGATTCTTATGAAAGAATTTTCATTATTCCTACTATTATTTCTTAATACTCAATCTTCTAATTTTTCTTATCAATATTTTTTTCATAACTTATCTTTATTTTCTTAAATTATTAGTCATTAGCGGTTCATTCTATCCTAATATCTTTTCTATAATACGACTTTGACGAAACTCTTGTTTTATCATTTAATTTTTTTCGTTTCACTCTTTTATGATTAATCACTTATTTTTTTATCTTTATTCTTTTTATTACTAATTCAACACTATATTACTTATATTTAAATCTTTTTTATATAGTTCTTAATAAGCTTCAGATAATTACACTACATTATTCTGTAGAAATTAGTTCTCTTATATTTTTCTTATCTTTATTTTGTTAATTATTTGTCATTTATATTTTTTACATAATTTTATATATTTGTGATCTTTTGCTACAATACATATCCTTTAGTAATGTTGATTGTCTATTTTACTCACCTCTTTTTTGTCAAAATTATATACATTAATTCTTTCTCATTTACTTGAATATATTTGATCTTATTTATCTATTCTTTTAAATGTTTTAGTTGTTTATACTACCTTACTACTTTCACCTTTATTATTTATCACAAATTGTGAATCTTTATTATTATTGTGCTGACTTTATTTGTTATATTAATAATGCATTTGTTTTTATGTACACTAATTTAGTCATAATTCTTCATATTTTTCTTATTATAATTGAAGCCTAAAGCTTGCCATTTATTTAAATTTATTGGTGACTGTTACCTATGTTGCACAGACACGAGTGCGAGACATAGATACAATACGGACACGGATACGGGATACGAAAAATCTAAAAGAATTGAATACGGGGATACGACAAGCATTTTTTTATTATATATAGATAAATTTATAAAACATTAAAATTACAATCAAAATCACCAAGTTAAACAACATACTATAATCATACTGTTAAACAAAATATCCACCAAGTTAAACAACATAATATTGTCCAAAAAAATAACAAATTTACAATCAAAATCACCAGAATACCAACACCCATCGTGAGTTCATAAACTAGATCTTTCGCTTTTTCAATCTGCATCACCTCCTTCATCATCCGCAAATATCACGGCCTCCATCGTGAGTTCATCTAGCAAAAGACTAGCAACATCTAAAATACCGGCACCCTGAAATATCTCAAAGCCATCTCCGCCAATATCCCACAACCTTGTTTCCCCTTCCTTATACTCTGCTGAGTTTCGAGAAAGCAAACGAAGGTTGGTATGCACATAAACTAGGTCTTCTGCTCGTGCAGGAGTTAATTTGTTCCTCTTTAAGGATTGGATAAAGGAGTACGTACTCCAATTCCTTTCATAACATGAGGAGTACCATGGCTGGACTAAAAACTTTAAGGCCAACGCTTGTATATTTGGAATTGAGGAACCATAAGTAACCCACCAATCCTTCTGTTCCATAAATCCTCTGTCACGAAGACAATCCGGATCAGAAAAAGCATGTGAGCCTGAAAATCTAGCATACTCTATGGTCACCGCTCGTCGTGCATCTATGTCAGGAAAATATCTCTTCAAACATTTAATTCTTTCGGAAGAGATCTCATCTTGATGGGGAGGTTGTCGAGTGATGTTCTTATTAAGCCAAGTCTCATGATAATACCTATTAACCGTAAAAAAATACTATATCTTGCAGGACTCTTTTGATGACCTTAACCTTTTCAACATGATAATCCACAAAGCAAATCTAGTTTCCATAATTGCAAGAAGCTTCAGCTTGGAATACTCATTGAACATGGCAAGCCTCACGGAGTGATTCATGATAAAATTCTTTATCACCATTGCATCATCTGAGACCTCAGTGATCCAATTGCATTGTACATAAGCTACGGCATTCGCCTCCGTGTTCTTAACCGCACAAATATTCTTAAGAGTAAGATTGAGAGTGTGCACTACACATGTAGTCCAAATGATGTTAGGATACTTACCCTCGATAATAGCACTCGCACCCTTGCATGCAGAAGTATTATCAGTGATGATTTGGATGACATTTTTAGGTCCAACCTCTTTGATGTAATCTTCAAGCTTGGATGCAATGAATCTCTCTTTTTTTTCTCCCTCGGCATTCACGAAGTTTAAGAATATCGGGCCACTTTTAGTGAACGCCATGAAATTAATGATGAGCCTCCTTTGCGCATCCACCCAATCATCACTACAAATAGAGACCCCCTCTCTTTTCAAGTGCCCCTGATAGGCTCCAACAATCTCTCTACACGACTTTCTAATGTTGCAAGAGAGTAGTCTTCAATGAGTTATAATCGGGGGGCTTGTAGCCGGCGATTAGATTGCTTGCGGCTTATGTATAAGACTTTTTATAATAAGAGTTTTTTTGACAAGTTAAACAACAATCCACCAGTGTAGAACATCCTCGTAATTATTGCATCTCCCTTGCCCCTATATTGAATGCAGCATCCACGGTAGTGTGTGTTGGCCCAAAGGCCTTCCACCCTAGTTTTGATGATGATTAACTCATGTAGTTATGTTTATTAATAATCTTGTGATTTTAGTTACAGATCTTTAATCAAGATATTAGTTGGTGATTAGCTTCAACAAAGGAGTTTAGAAGCTTTTCATGGTGAATCCAGGGCCAAAGCATCAAGATCATACCTTGCCTAGCTCATGGATCACGGTGTTTGTGGATCGAGTCGCCTTGAAGATGAAGATCGTCAAGAAGACTTAGATATCCATAGTTTAGTGTGTTTAGATCCATTTGTAAAGTTTAGTATAGTTGATATGATCAAGTGCACAACACACAAAAGATTTATGTTTTGGATTTGGTTTTCATGAATAGTAGATCAAAACAAGTTTAAATAGTTCTTATGTATATTAGATATGTTCTAGATATACATACATGCTTAACTTCTTATACAAACTTATTTTGACTATCCTATTCATGTTTTGAAACAATCAAGTTTGATAAAATACCGGTTTTGGTTTTTGATAAAATTTGCAAGACTCAATAATGAATAGATATGTTGATATATGTCTTGAAATTTTTATCACAAGTTTGTTTATCAAAGTAAAATGATAAAACAATTTTTATGGTAATTTTAAAGAGATAAATGATTTTCTAAAATATTTTTTCCCAGTTATTCTGACCCAGGTTTGTGCTGACAGGCCAAGTCGGTCGACCTTGACGGTCGACCGCACCATGGGCCGGTCGACCCTTGCAGTCGACCGACGTGCACAGACTTGTGCACGTCTGGCGGACACAAACTCGGTCGACCGTCCGGGTCGACCGGGTCTGAGAGCCCTGCTCTCTGTTAATTTGGGTCGACCGGGTTGCCCCAACGGTCACATTTCTGACCGTTGGCGGTCGGCCGGGCCGGCCGACCGCTAGCCGTCAGGCTGCCACATCAGCCTAACGGCTAGTTTCTGGTTTGGCCTATATAAACCCCAATTCTTTGGGATTTTGGCCAAGGTTTTTACAAGAGAAAAATTCCCAGTTTCCCAAAGTTTAAAACAAGTTTTCAAAAGAGTTTTTTGGGCTTTAATCTTCCAATCTTATTTGTTTTAGGTTTTTGGAAAAATCAAAGAAAATAGGAATTTGGGATATTTGTATTGGTTTTCATTCTCTATCTTTTACAAGAGTTTTCCCAAGCATTTTCTTTGAGTTTCTTGTTTTCCAAACACCTAGTTTTCCACACTTGAGCTATCATCTATCCTATTCTATTAGGATCTTGTTTTTGTGGAAAAAGAGATTGGTTTGTGGTTGAAAGAAACCACTTGTTGTAAACACCCTTGTTCTTGTTGTATCCCTCTTTGGTAGAGGTTGATCGGGTGATTGGTTTGTATCCCTCAAGTGTGAGGTGGATCGGTTGTTGTTTGGCTAAGGGCCTACCCCTCTTGTGTGAGGTGGTGTTTGTATTGAGAGAGGAGTTTGGTACTCCTAGTGTTGTAACAAATCCTCTTCGGTAGAGGTTCCCTCGGTGGGAGATAGTGGATTGGAAATCCTCCACGGTGGTGTAGGCGGGGATGTAGAGCTAGAGGCTCGAACCTCGAAACATATCTTTGCCTTTGCGTTTGATCCATTGTCTCTCAACCCTCTCTCTCTTTTATTTGTGCAAAGCTTCATTCATATCATACATATCATATTTGCTTGTGTATTGCCTTGCATCTTTCATATTGCTCATCTTTATATGCTTGACTTGATTGTGTGTGTGCCTCACTTATACTTAACCACAAGAGCTTCACATAGCACCTCAACCCATATCTAGGGGAATCAAGAGGAGTTAGTCCAGAGCCCTTCACGGGGAATTCGGCTACACTTGTTGGTTGTATTAAGTGTGTTGCAAAAATTGTTTTAAGCTTCCGCATTTAGCGCATTTAGTTCCTAGATTAGTACGTACACCTATTCACCCCCCTCTAGGTGTGCTTTCAGTATGCCCCCTTCTCCTCTTAGGTTCACTTGGAATATGCAGCATACTTGCACTTGCACTTCCTCTGACCGTACCTGAAGTTGAAGATGTAGGCAAAGTTACGGTTCTAAACATAGAAGCCTTCACCCTCGAGTCTGCTTATGGGATTTAACCGATGAACACATCTTTATCCCTTGCCCGCTTTGCTTCAAGATATGTGCTTTAACTCTTGAATATTTACTACAATATATAACCTAAATAGGAATTAACAATTTAGCTACAACATATAAATAGTTAAACACAATAACAATATATAAACACAAATATTAACTACAAGTCTACAAGACTACAACATATAAACACAATTAACTATCATTATCAACTCAATTTAAGTTAACAATTAAACATGAAATTAACTATCAATTTCAATTAACAATTAAACATGAAATTATCAATATAAACGCAATTAACTATCATTATCAATTCAATTTCATTAACAATTACATATGAAATTATCTGTCTCAGCTCTCTTTAAGATAAAGAGCTCTCTCCCCTCTGTCTCTCACTCTCAGCTCTCTCTGTTTCTCTCAGGGTCTCTTTCTGTTTCTCATCTCTCACTTTCTGCTCTCTCTGGTTCTCTCGATAGATCGAGAGAACCAGAGAGAGCAGAGAGTGAGAGAGAGGATCTCTCTCAGCTAAAGAGAGAGGGGAGACAGAAAGAGAGCCCATGAGAGAGACCCTGAGAGAGCTGAGTGAGAAACATAGCTCTCTCTCTCTCTCAGAGAGAGAGGAGACATAAAGAAAGATACCCAGAGAGTGAGAGAGAGGGAGGTAAAATTACCTCATGTGAAAAGCCGACGGCGAGCGAGAGTTGACGAGGAGGGAGAGTCGACGACGAATTCGAGGGAGAGATAACGAAGACGAGGGAGGAATTGATCACGAGGGAGAGATGACTAGGGAGGAATCGGTCCTTCGCCGGGAGACGACCGTCGATCGGCAGTGCCGGCGAGAGAGGACGCCGGAATGGGAGGAAAAAGGAAATTAGGTTTAGAGAGATCGAGGAATTGTGAGAGGGGGAACAAGGATTTGGGGTTTTTATTAATGGGTAACGGGATGAGTAAACGAATTCGGGTTTTTAAAAAAAAACCAGTTGACCGCACCCGACTCAATTTGACCGTTGACCACATATTGGACACGATTGACGGTGCCCGACACGTGTCAGTCAGGTACTGGGTGGATTTAAATGCACACGTATATCATAGACTGTTACGTTATATTATTAATCTTATTTACTATTTTGTATAAGCTTTTTTTTGACAAATTAGCTATTGATCATTAACTAGTTACATGCATTGCAATATTACTTATATTCTTATTTATTCATCATTTTAATAGCAATTTACATAACTAATTTTTAGTAAATTAACCCACATTTATGAGTCCTTATTGATTATTTATGTTAGTAACACTTCTTACAACTGTTCGCTATTTCTTTTATATTATAATGTTAACTTCTTGTTTTTTAGTATTAGTAAAATCGTTTTTCTTATTTTCTTTTAGATCACTTTATTTTTATTTGCATAACTGACTCATAGTTTGGAGTTATTTATTTTTTTACAGAATTATCTTTTATAGTTTCACAATACATATACGTTTCTAAATAGGTTTTGAATTTTTTCGCATGTTTTTCTGAAAATTTCAAATTTTATACTTTTGAATGAATAGATTTTAAATTTGTTAGCATTTTTTTTTGTATTCTCCTTTAAATTTAATTTTCTCAATTTATCTGTTTTAAACTCGTTTTATGAATTAAAAAATTCTTTTTCAGAACTTATATATTTTAAATTTAATGTTTTAGAAATAATTTCTTTTCAAATTTTTACTGTTTAAATTAGTAGATGTAGACTGTCTAAAAATCACTGAAAACAAGTCATCAGATAACAGAGTCTATACTCCAGACTAAGGTTATAAATATCAGATGTCAGGATCGTATCGGATAAAAATGATGTAATATGCTTACAAAAGCAGTAAAAAATAATGTACATTAGCACGCTGTCATGCAATAAATAAGTTATTTCATATCGGGTGATATATTGGGCAATTTATCGGCCAATATCGGGCGATTTATCGGCCGATATTTCGAAATATCAGCCATTTTTTGTTGCAAACGATATGGCGAACGATTTCCCCATACTGTATCGGTAACAGACAAAAAAGGAGATATCGGACGATATCTCGGTCGACTCGGGCGATATTTAAAACAGGGCTCCAGACGCGTGGCTAATCATAGTCACTCGTGTAATGCCAAGACGCAGAGCATGAAGACCGCGCCTTGACATCAGTATAGTACCAAGACGCGAGGGTCGAAGCCTGTGTCCCAGCTGCACTGTAATAACCAAGACGCGAAGCTCGAAGCCCGCGTCCTGGCATCACTGCAGTGCCAAGACGCGAGGTTCGAAGCCCGTGTCTCGATATCACTGCAATCTCAAGACGCAGAGCCTGAAGCCCGCGTCTGGCAGAGTTTGAAGCCCGCGTCTAGCAAGGTTCAGAGTCGGCATTCAAAACGCAAGGCTCAAAGCCCGCGTACCAACTATAGAGAAGCTCTGCGTCTCAGTTATAACTGCCCTCATTTCTGGGTCAATTACTGCCAATGTAATGAGGGGAGTCAACCTCATTATGGACGATTTTTAAGGGACAGTTTTACCCCTGAAACCCCTATAAATAGCTCAGTTTGCTACTAAAGAGTGGTCGGAAGTTGTAGAGGAAAAATCAGAATCGGTCGATAAAAAAGATTGGAGAGTGGACTTTTGGTCAGATACTCTTAATCGGAGGACTACTGAAGAAAGAGTTAACTCTTCTGACAACTTGCTGAGTACAAATTTGTTCTTGCTTCAAGTCACTTTGAGATTTTATTGGATAGGAGCAGCGCTACTCCGTCCATAGTCCAAAAAGAAGATTCCCAGAAGATTGTGACATTCACCCGATCAACAGAAAATAAGATTCACTTTCCAGCGCTACATCAAGAACCCAGCACTAAACAAAAAGAAGATTTGAGGTTGAATATCTTCTCTATCTTGTAATCGGAATCTTTGAGATTGTTGTAATCTTTCATTGATTCAAGGAAATTTTATTACGATCCTCTAAATTTTTCCCGAACCAAACAAGAGACAACGACTCCACTGGGGACTAGTTTCTCTCCTGATGAGCAAGTTGTGGAGCAAGGTGATGCCACCTTCATGGGGAGAACGATCGAATCACTTATCGTGGAATTTGACCAGGCAAAGTATGAATAATTCCTCTCTTCTGGCTCCAAGAGCCCTAGGGCGCGACAATACCGCAAAGTCTCCTCAGAGATCCGCTCTCAAGCCTTAAGAGACTTCTCCAGAGATGGCTGGTGCAAAGAGCGTCATGGCTGCCGCATCGCACGTAAAGCCCGCATCAACATCTCTCATAAGACCCGCGAGGCCAACGTCGTTGAAGGCCAATTTATCCACGCCCTTCCTCTTCCTCAACTCCAGGTTACTGGGGGTTCCCAGCAACCCATGAAGCGTAACCGAAATGCTGAGCGTCGGTAAAGGCGACGCGCGCGTCAACTACAGACGCAAGAAGCTGGAATAACTATCTGTCCAACAAAAATAAAATGCGAAGCTCAGGCCCGCGTCACTTCTAAGTTACGTCAGACGCGCGAAGTCCGCGTTTGGAGACCAAAACACGAAGCTCAAAAGGCTTGTGTTTCTGAGGCTTCACCTCTTAAACGCGACGTTTAGCAGCGCGAGGTCTGTGCCTCTTTTCTCAGAGACACGAGACCCGCGTCTCTACGACAGAACGCGAGACTCAGAAAGTCCGCGTTTCTCAAATGGCGCTAGCCAGATGCGACAATCAGCAACGCGAGGTCCGCGTCTCTTCTCAGTAGAGGCACGAGACCCGCATTTTAAAGTCAAAACGCGAGAGCCGCGTCCATTCTACAGAACGTGAGCTCCGCTTTTCTGAACCCTGGTTTCAGAATTGCGACGTAAGGATGGCTCTCAAAAGTTGAAAAGCGCTCGAAAACTCGAGGCTAATCTTTTTGATCCCCCTCCGACAGATTTAAGGGATTATTTGACAAAAAAAAGAGTGCTAATCAGATCGCTCCATCATGTTGCTGTGAACGGCTCATCACGGCAATACTCTCTGAAAGTCGCTGCAGCTCACATGTAAGCAAGCAGTCGATATTCAGACGATTAACCTCAACCTCCCGATCAGCCAAAAGGCGTTCTTCCCACAGAAAGAGAACCTTCTCTGATACAGAGTATCCCGAAGTCACTGCAAACATGACAGGTTCAAGCACTACGCCAAGCAGAAGGAGGGAAAAATAACTGGCAGTAAGCTCTGATGAGTCCGATGACGAACCGGAAGGAGTGTACCGCCATACCCACAATCGAACTGACGTAGTAGCCCCAGTTGACTACAGTGCCCTAGCCCGGGGCATTGAAATAAGTGAATCACACTCTGCCATCGCGGAATCACAGGCCTCGAACTCTTCTATAGAGAAGGAAGTCTTCGTGTATATGGCAAACACTCCTGAGGAGATGACCAGACGCTTCGAACAGCAAGCCCAGGTCCAGAGGGAACAACTCAATATGATTCACGCCCAACAAGAATTACCCTCAAGCAGATGCTTGCACAATTGCTTGAGGGTAAGAAGAAACTGAAGGCCAAATCTTCATCTAAGAAGTCTAAAGGCAAGCGGAAGGAAGGGGAGAGCTCATCTTCTGTACATAAGAGGAGGAACAGTTCAACTCCGAGACGTCTAAGTCTCCATCTGAAGAGGGAGGTAATTCAGAGAATGGGAGCACTCATTCTAAAAGAATAAATAAACTGGAGCAGCGTCTGAAGCCCTCACCAAGAAGCAGGAGTGGTTCGACCATACCCTACAGAATGGGATCTTGTCCCGTATCCTCCCAAGTTCAAAGCTCCGACCCTTCAAGCCTTTGGCGACAAAGGGTCACCGAATCAACATATCTACTACTTCAAGTCTCATACAGGGAACGTAGTAGCAAATGATGCCATCTTGGCGCGTTTGTTCATCGACACTCTGAAAGAACTCGCCTTTGAATGGTTCATGAAACTCCCCAAAGACTCCATCAGAACTGGGGTGATTTGGAGAAGTTTTTCCTTACACGCTTCTTCGAAGACGACTCGGAGGTTATCGTGCCAACTCTCCTGGCAACAAAGCAACGAAAAGGAGAGTCGGTCAAAGTATTTGTAGAAAGATTTCGGAATATGGCACTCCGATATCCTAGTGGTATGACCCAGGCCACTTTGGTGGAAACATGCCATCACAATTTGCAAACCTCACTCTTAACCTAGATAGGAGTTGCTGAAAGCCGTACCTGGAAACAATTAATCCAGTAAGGCGAACAGGCAGAAAAGATTATCGCCAGGGTTAAGGCAGAAGAAAATAAGCCCAGGCCTGAAAAGTCGATAAGGCGCACGCCAGAAGTATATTTCAAGTCAAAAAGGAAGAATACATTGGCAACAGAGATGAAATATCTCGTTAAACCTCAGCCGACCAGAGGGGGTGGTTCTTCAAGTCAGCTGCGCGCCAACATGCAGTACTCCTTCAAGGACGAGCATGTCGATTCGTTGTTCAAGTTACTCAACAAGAGCAACAGAATAAAGCTTTCTGAAGCTAGACGTCCTGAGGAGGTCAGCAAGACCGACAATCCCAACTACTTCTTGTACCACAAGTGCTGGGGCACCCTACCAAGAGCTGTTACATCTTAAAAGACATCCTCCAAGTTTTGATTGATGCAGAGGTGCTTAAGCTCCGCCCGGAACAGAAGAAAGTGACGGCAAACATGACCTCAATTCTTTAGTTTGGGGATCAACCTCCGACACCAGTCGAAGTAGTTCCCATTCTGAAAGGGGAACTAAGAATGATCAATACAGATCCGCGCCACCAGCAAGAGAAAGATCTCGTGCCTGTTCCACGCCTCATGAAGAAATCATGTGGGTTCATCCTGACCTTGTGGAAAGCCAACAATAGACTACTATTGCCAACAAAAAGTCCAAAACCAAGGCAAAAACTGCACTTTGTAATGTAGTGTGCGCCTCTTCCCAGGAAGCAGAGATTGATGTCCCCTCACTAACCGATTCAGAGGAAGAGACAATCGTCCTTGCCGCAGAGCTCAATATACCGCTCGTGGCCGAAACTCGTTCGGGTCAGTCGTACTTGAAGAAGTACGACAAGATAGTGGCAAGTCCTCCTAAACCCATCCCCGAGACAACAAAGCCATCCACGAAGCAACCCGTGGAGAAGCAAAAAGGGCTTCGGTATGCCATGGCCCTCCCGAAAGACAAAGCGGAAGGATCATCAACACCTTACAGCTTTGATGTCTTGACTCAACTGGCGAACATCTCGGCTAGGATAACTCTTTACGAGCTCTTAAGACTATCGAAGTCAACAAGAGAAGCTCTAACTGATGCTGAGGTCTTCATGGCCCAGATCCCGGCTGGACCACAGGAGGAAGACGAAAAAGACTGCCTCCACACCTCTCAATATGACCCCTGCATCACCTTCACGCCAGACGACATGCAGGTCAAGGGGAAACATGATAGGCCCTGTACTTCACAGGGTATATTAGATCGTCTGAAGTGAGCCGTATTCAGGTAGAACTAGGATCCGCGTTAAGCATTATGCTTCGCAGGGTCATGCAACACTTAGGGATCCCCACTCACCGATTGAGCGCCACCCAACACTATTTATGGTTTCAATGCCAATGGTACACTCCCAACGGGGAAGATTAAACTCAAATGTCAGATTAGGAATCTGAGATCTGAAGTGACGTGCTATGTGATTGATGCCGACACTTCGTATAATTTGCTGCTGGGACGACCGTGGATTCATCGTAACTCCATCGTCCCCTCCATTCTCCATCAAGTCATGAAGTATATTGACGGAGGTGGGAAAGTCCGAACGTTGATCGTCAAAAGGCATCCGTTTAAGGGGGTAGAGAACTACTTCATAGACTCCCTCCTATACCAAGATTCTCTAGAGACGAATGAGAATCCCCAGTCAGAAGAACCAGACTCTGGTAATGAAACTGACATTGAACCAGAGGCAGAGGAAGAATGTCTCTGGGAACTGAACCCACTTGTAACGAGCATTAATAAGCTCGATGTCAATAACCCCGCCAATGATATAAGCGAGTGGTATATTAATGAAGAGTTAGATTTGGCTTACTTTTCTATATTTGCTTCTGATTCCGTGCCGTCAGACACTAGTACCGATGTAAATTATGACCCCTGGTCGGCAATATGTGCTCTGACATCATTGCATGTACCGGTGAGGTTATCCCTCGCAGCATATCAAGGCGTCCTGATGTTAGTGCCGACAGGGTCCAATCTCATTGGCCTCAGCAAGACGCAAAGGCCAAAGACTAATCTTTTTTGGAAGAGTCGAGTCCAAATCAATGACTCGCGAAGACTCTAAAAGCGAGGATGAATCTCCTCAATTATCTCATTATGAGCCAAATATACTCAGAATGATAGAGAATATAGGGTACGACCTAACAAATGGTCCTGTCTTGAACTTTGGCAAAGGAAAGAGAACACTGCTTCGATCCTTCGTTCCAAAAGGAAAAGCCCCTGATTATTATCTTCGAACTCGCAGGGGGTTGGGCTATGTGTCAACTCCAATCTCATTGGCCTCTGAGTCTGAAGAGTCATTATATCACTACCACTCGTCAGGCATGTCATCGTAGGATTCAGATGTTAGTGTCGACAGCATCTTCAAAGAAATCTCGGTAAACATGGTTTCCACAAGCCATCCGGAAGATAGAAATGAAGAAATGATCCAGTCAGATACAGATCCTTGGATCAAATACCTAAACACTCTCTGGGATATTCGCTTCGAACAACGTGAGCCACCCACAGAGAATAAGGTCACACAGATCAATCTGGGAGATGCTAATCCTAAGCCCATCTTTATAAGTGAAAGTTTATCACCCTCCAAGAAGGAAGATCTAATATCTCTTGTACGGGAGTATATAGATATTTTCGCTTGGAATTATGAGGATACGTCTGGGCTTAATCCTCAAGTGGCTATGCATCGCCTCAACATCAATTCGGATGCGAAACAACAACAGAACAACAGCAGCAACGGTTCCATCTATAAATAATGAAAGCAATCCAGTATGAAGTCAAGAAGCTTATAAACTCAAGTTTTATCAGGGAGGAACAACACCCTGATTGGGTAGCCAATATCGTCCCCGTTACCAAGAAAAATGGAAAGATCCGGATTTGCATTGATTTTCGCGATCTAAATGAGGCATGTCCTAAAGATGAATTCCCCCTTCCAATCACAGATGTCATGATCGACGACATGTGCGGGTTTGAACAGATATCCTTCATGGATGGATTCTCGGGAATCAAGGTACAATCAAATCAAGATGTACCCTGATGATGAAAAGCATACATCTTTCAGGACGCCATTGGGGGTGTATTGCTATACTGTCATGCCCTTCGGATTAAAGAATGCGGAGGCAACATATCAGAGAGTTATGAATGCAATTTTCACGAGCATATACGCAAAATAGTGGAATGCTACGTCGACAACATTGCAGTAAAAAGTCGTGCCAAAGGTGATCACATAGCAGATTTGAAGACAGTATTCGATATCATGCGGGTACATCAGTTAAAAATGGATCCCACCAAATCCTTCCTAGGGGGTGCCAGCGGTAAATTTCTAGGGTTTGTTGTTACATCCAAAGGAATCCACCTTGACCCAGAGAAAGTCCACGTTGTCCAAGAGATGCAACCTCCAAAAAGTCTTAGAGAGCTTAGAGAATTGCAAGGCGGGTGGCATATATACGGAGGTTTATCTCCAATCTCTCAGGACAATGCCAACCGTTCACCAAATTGATGAAGAAGAGTGTTTCATTTATTTGGGACGATGCTTGCCAACAAGCGTTCGAGGAAATCAAACGGTACCTCAACCACCTACAATGTTCTAAAAATCGGTTTCATTATTCGTGCGGTCCACCACTGAATAATGATTAATTGGATTAATCGGAGATTAATCGTTTTTGAAAATTTTAATATATTTAATTATATTTATACACAACTACATATGAATATATACAGTTAATTGTTGAAAATACCTAAATATTATATAAGACAATATCTAGATGTAAAGTTATGAACCATGATATGATGAACAAGACAATATGAATAAATAGTACAAAAAGAAGTAAAAGAACATATCTCTTCACATTAGTAATCTAAGCTTTCAAATTTTGCAGCATAAATATAAATCAAAGAACTTACTTGCAAAATAAGATAAATAAAAAAATTAGTCAATTTATCAATCAAATTAATAACTTTAAAGAATGACGGAGAAAGATTGTTAAATAAGTTAATTTAAAAAATAATCAAAAATAATAAAACATAAGTATCACTTTATGCAAAATATACAATAATAAAATATCATAATTCATCTACTATTTAATAAATAACAATTCATCTACTATTTAATAAAAGATCATTATCAAATCATCAACATTACAACATAAACTACTTAGCGATCCAACACACACAAAGTGAAGTTTTTCAAATAAAAAACATATGAAATACCTAAATAATTAATCGGGGATTAATCAGATTAATCGGGCATTAATTGGAGATTAATCGGGGATTAATCGTTTTGGACCCAATTAATCGCCCGAGCGTATAATCAGAGCGATTAATGTAATATTAAGCGGGCTGTCACCGAATAGGATTAATCGGCCGATTAATCGGATTTTTAGAACAGTGACCACCTATCCTTACAGCTCCGGTGTCAGGAAAACCTTTCCTGATATACGACTGAGCGATGGATCATTCTTTAGGAGCTTTACTAGCCCAGAATAATGATCAAGGACACGAGCAGGCAATCTACTACTTGAGTAGAACTATGATCGGAGCCGAACATCGGTATAACCCGATCGTAAAAGGAATGCTTGGCGTTGGTATTCGCCGTCCAGAAAATACGATACTACTTGGTGGGCCAAACTATACATGTCATATCAAAAGTCAATCCTTTAAGATTGCTTATGACAAAGCCATCATCACTAAATGGTCGATTGACAAAATGGGCCATATTGCTCTCCCAATATGAGATGCAATTCCTACTACAAAAAACTGTGAGGGGACAGGCGGTAGCAGATTTCCTGGTTGAGCATCCAGATCCAAGGGCGACCAAACTTTATGAAAACCTCCCAGATGAGGTCGCTGAAGTTTGCTTGACCCAGACATCTTTCGAAGGACAGGTGTGGCAACTCTTCTTCGACAGCGCATTGAGAACGGGTCCGCGAGGAAATATCGTAGCAGGAGTGGGGGTAGCACTTGTCTCCCCACAGAACTACATAATCCCTTATGCATTCTCGTTAACCGAGCCATGTTCCAACAATATAGCGGAATACAATGCTCTCTTGATGGGATGCAAATCACTGATGAGATTGGCGTTAAAAATCTCAAAGCATATGGTGACTCTTAACTCATCGTTAACCAAGTTCGCGGGGAGTACGAAGTCAGACATGAAGACTTGGTATCTTATCATAACGCAACTATATACATGGTCGCAAGGTTCAGAAACTTTTACATCGACCATGTACCTCGCCAGCAAAATGCGCATGCAGATGCACTGGCATCTCTATCTGCTTCTTTGGCTCTTCCACCCGGAGTAGTAGAGAAAATATTCGTCTATAGCCATGACCTGTATTGTCCAAGATTCGCTTTTGAAGACCACCAAAAGCTGACAGGAGATAGGATTGGCAATTCTCGTACGTCGACTATGCATTGGCAATTTTTCCTGATGACCCCAAAGAGGCGGCTGCCATTAGAAGGAAAGCCCCTAAATTCTACTACAATGCGATCCCAAGAAAACTGTATCGCCGAACACATGATGGGATCCTCCTCCGCTGCATGTCACAAAAGGTGGCACAGGAAATAGTTAAAGAAGCGCATGACGGCATGTGTGGAGCTCATCAGCCTGGTCTGAAGCTTGGAGATCGACTCCGAAGAGTGGGATATTATTGGCCAAAGATGATCTTTGACGTCATCGCTTACGCCAAGCGATGTCACGCCTGTCAGATCATGATGACTCCATTCACCAGACACCAGGACATCTTCGCCCTACAACATCCTGACCATTCGAGATGTGGGGAATGGACATGGTAGGCCCTATCAGCCCACCTTCATCAAAAGGAAGGCGGTATATCTTAGCTATAACTGATTAATTCTCTAAATGGGCTGAAGCTATTCCCTTGAGGGAGGTAAAGATATCTGACATGATCAGGTTCATTAAACATTATGTCATTTACCAGTTTGGCGTGCCACGATGAATTGTCCACGATAATGGGCCTCAGTTCGTCAGCCAGGCCTTTCAAAGGTTTTACAACAAGTTCAGAATGCAGAGTGTGTCTTTAACGACATATTATCTAGCCGCTAAAGGCCTTGCAAAAGCTTTCAACAAGACTATTGGAAAACTTCTCAAGAAATTCGTCTCGAAAAACCAACGTGATAGGGACGACAAATTAGGTGAATGCTTATGGGCTTATTGCACGACGGTTCGAACCCCGACGAAAGCTATACCGTTTTCATTACTACATAAGTGTGAAGCTGTATTCCTATTAGAAATTCAGATCCCATCTCTACGCGTCGCCTTGACAACAGAGATGACAAATGAGGAGAAGCATCGAATGCGACTACAAGAGCCGGAGGCTTTTGATGATAAACGCATGCAAGCTCAGCAGCAAATCGAGCTCTATCAAGCTCGAATTATCAGAGCCTTCAACAACAAAGTCAAGGACTGGACTTTTAAGAAAGATAACCTTGTCTTAGCCGTCAGAAGACCCATGGTGAAGACACATAAGACCAAAGAAAATTTTCAGCCCAAATAGGAAAGACCATTTGTAGTGAAATCGGTCTATTCAAATGGAGCATATCGCCTTATAACCCCAGACGACGATACGCTTATGATGCCGATTAACGGCAAATTCTTGAAGAAATATTATCCTTTATAACATTTTTCTCCTGATCAGGTTAATATTACACCTCTGATCGAAACTTTCAGGATCCAAGATGTTTGGAAGGGCGCCAAAGAAAGCTTCTTTCTTCCTTCACTGGATCACATCACGGTCGATCAATGTCGACCAGATCGAACGTTGATTACATCATGATGTATGATGTAAACATTGAAAGAAGATACAAAGTACAAGACTTCGGTTTTAGCCTTATTACTCTTCTCTAATTTATCTATAAACATCTGATGCCTTCGACGGCTAAGGATAGAAGAAAGTGTTGGCTTTTAAGTCCAACATAAGTCTTTGACAACTCATCATATTGAGGGAAATAGCATGGCTAGCCCAACTCGAAAGGTAGTTGGTAAAGGCACACCACATTCGTTGATAGTTGCGGGTTTGCTAAAAATCCTAAAGGACTTGGTCACATCCTCTCCTCCAAAATTTCCTACCAATTCTCACCCAAAGAATGATAGGGCCACAAAAATACCTGTGTTCATTCATTTCTCCAATGAAATGAGTTGGGAGTTGTCACGTTAACAGTAAACCTCTGACAAGCCAAATTTCCCGATCTGCAGCGTTTTCAGTCAAGGTAATATTATACCTCTGACAATGAAACTCATTTAAAATCTCCGCTGTTATGTTAATATTACACCTCTAACAGCACCCCTCCCATATCCCTAGAAAATCAATAATTGTCACGTTAATATTATACCTCTGACAATTCATTTTATTTTCAACCAAAGTCCCCTACCAATTCTCTCCCATAGAGTGGTAGATCCACAAACTTAATCATTGTTAAGTTTAATACCACACCTCTAACAGTGAAAAGTTTCAATACTCCCAAGCGAGTACAAATTTCACTTGTCTCTCCGCTGCATGGAGTCACAAGTCCTCGAAATTGCTCATATTGCAAATCAATTCTTATCAAGTTAACACACACCTCTGAAATTCCAAACTTCACTTGTCTCTCCCTTGCATGGAGTCACAAGTCCTTAAAATTACTCATATCGCAAATCAATTCTTGTCAAGTTAATATTACACCTCTGACATTCCAAACTCCACTTGTCAATTCTCATCAATAGAATGACAAATCCTCAAAATTATTCATATCGCAAATCAATTCTTATCAAGTTAATATTACACCTCTGACATTCCAAACTCCACTTGTCAAATCTCCTCAATAGAATGACAAGTCCTCAAAATTGCTCATATCGCAAATCAACTACTGTCATGTTAACACCACACCTCTGACAAATTACTGTTAAGTTTAACACTATACCTCTAACGGTGATTAAGTTGCTGCCAAGTTCAATATTAAACCTCTGACAATCACTTTTTCTCAGGCTTCCATATCGAAGCTAAGATGAACGATGCTAAGTTTAACATCACACCTCTAGCATCCAGTTCATTGTTAAGTTCAACAATACACCTATGACAATGACTTTTCCTCAGGCTTTCATATCGAAGTTGAGATGAGCGATGCTAAGTTTAACACCACACCTCTAACATCCAGTTCATTGTTAAGTTCAACAATACACCTATGACAATGACTTTCCCTCGAACTTCCATATCGAAGTCGAGACGACTAATGTCAAGTTTAAAAATACACCTCTAGCATTACCTCCAATACCAAATTTAACACTACACTTATGATAGTGATATTTTCAGTTTCCCTAAAGGAAGCTGAAATTCCTGTGGAGCTAAATTAACATCACACTTCTAGCTTACGTTTTTTGTCAAGTTAATATCACACCTCTAACAAGATTTAATTCAACCCGTTAAGTTAATATCACACCTCTAATAGTAAAGATTCTTCTAGATCCCCAATGGGTCTAGTGTTACTTGTCATTGTTATCCATAAATTGGCAAGTCTACAGAAACCATCCCACTCCTGTCAAGTTAATATCACACCTCTGACAGTAATTTTAAATTCCTTAAATAGAATTTTCAACTTTGACTTGCTAAGTAAAATATCACATTTCTAGAAAATTAAAAAGAAATCACTTCTATTTGTCTGATTTTCAATACAAAAAGAAAGTCAAGACATATAAGAAGACAAGGAAAAGTGTCACTTTTATTGATATTCAAATATATAAAAGTGATACAAGGCGCTCTCTTATACAATAAGATTGAGTGTTACAACAGAGGAGTAAAACGAAGTCCCTTTTGCTAAGTGAAAGGTTGCACTCACTCCTCAAAACATTAAAGATACACGAAGTTTATCCTCTTGAGTCTTGACTGCGGCCAGGAATAGCGGATCAACTTCCTCTCCTCTTGAGAACAATGGTGTTTCTCGAGGTCAAAATGCAGAGGAGCATTCTGATTCCACTCAACCAACTGGTGCGAAAATCTTCATAAGGCTGTAATACTTCGCTTAATGGGAAGCTCCACCACCAGAAAGTCATCCAACGAGCATGAGTTTTTCGTCGTTGTCACTTCTTTGGGTAAGATTAGTGAAGGGAAGGATCCAAGACCTTACTGGTGACGTCCTCTTTCCTGTGACCTTAAAAGGCACCATATCCACTGTGATCATGAAGAACCCGAAGCATTACTGGTGCATCATGTCCAATAAGGCCTTGACGTGTATCAGCAACTGCACAGATCCTCCTTGCCCTTAGACGAAAGCTCTGACTTCCCGAGTGCTCGCCAATCGAACAAGCTGGTCGGTCCAAATATTCTCCCATGAACCCAGCAAAGACGCTAGAACTGGCACTATCGGTATTGCCAGAACCTGCAAGAAACAAAAACCCAAAGGTTAAAATTCTACAAAGACAGAAACAGGATGTCAGAAGCACAAACGCGAGGCTGAAGTTATGAACTCCATACGCTGATTTATCTGACGCAGGGATAGAAAGTATGGATCCAAACGCAGTCTGGTGTTAGACTTGCGTCTAATATGTGGACGCGAGGCATAAATCAAAGACGCAGATGCGGATCTTAAAAACTGTCTGAGGTAACTTCAAGATGCAGAGTTCACCACACTCGCGTCTGAGACGCAGGACTTGTCATGTTCGCGTACAGAGGTCTCAAAAGAGCAGACTTAAAATTCTCTAAGTCAAGAACTCCAAAAGCGAGCTTCATATGCAAAACTCGCGTTTCAAGACCCAAACACAGAGTTCACCACACTCGCGTCTGAAGAACTTGAGACTTAGACTTTGAAGTCAATGAGCTCGTGTTTCATCAAGTAATGTGAAAGGCGCATTTGCAGAGCAGGGACGCATGAATCCCAAGAAAAAGATTTCAGAAAGAGATCAAGAGACGGGATCTCTTCATGGACGGGGATCACAGAACTTCAGAGAGACCGAGCCTTATCATGGCAAAAGCCAGTTCCTACCCGAAGAAGAATTCTCTAGAAGTTGGACTTCATTTGTCAAGGCACGGCCGTGAAAGCACTTAAAGCGATGCTTTTTAATTTTGAAATCACTTAATAGTGATAATCTTCGAAGAAGATTGAAAGAAAACAGTAAAACTTTGAGTTCTTTTTGTTCTCCGGAACATATGCCATTGAAGAAGGCCCCTTGAAGGAAAATAATCAAGACGAAGTCTCTCAGAGCGCATGCTCACAAAGGAAAACAGTTGAGATGAATAACTGTTAAGAGGCTGAGGCCTATTTATAGGCTCGCTAGAAGGCCTATAATTAATGGCAAAAAAATCAAAGCCATCAGCCTTAATTCCTACACGAATATCAAATCCAGAGTGGATGAGACACGTGGATTTTTACTCCGGGAAATACCAAAGACACAAGTCCCTAACCGTCAATACTGACTTGGCATTGAAAAATCTAACAAAATCTTTAAGACAGATTGCATGTGACGCTTTGGAGGCTGCGTCCTAAAGTCCGCGTCCGTTCACAAGCTTGAAAGCTGCGTCCTGAAGTCCCCGTCCTGTCCTGAAGGCTGCGTTCTGAAGCCCGCATCCTTTCACAAGACTTGAAGGATACGCTCCGAAGTCCGCATTCTTGCACAGACTCGAAAGCCGCGTCCAGAAGTCCGCGACCTTTCACAAACCTAAGGGTCGTGTTCCCTTATCAAATTGAAGAAGCTAGAACTGCGTCCTCTCAGTGATCCAGAGCCGCGTCTTCTCAGCGAGCCAGAGGACGCTCAACGATCCAGCGTCGCGTCCTCTCAGCGATCCAGAACCGCGTCCCTCAATAATTTAGAGTCGCGTCCTGAAGTCTGTGTCCTTTCACAAGCCTGAAGGCCGCATCCCCTTTATCAAATTGAAGAACGCAAGTTTGTGTTTCTCTCAACAATTCAGAGATGCATCCTCTCGAAGAGCCAGAGTCGCATCCTCTCAATAAATCAGAGCTATGTTTCTCTTGACAAATTAGAGTTGCGTCTCCATTACAAATGAGAGTTGTGTCTCATTCACAAACTCAGTGCAGTCTGAGTTTCTTTTCTATCATTCATGACTACGTCTCAACAAAAAGACTAAGGACTGCGTTTCTACAATAGTCAAGGGTTGCGACTATGAAAGTTGAGTTCATCCAAGCAACAAAGAGTCCGTCTAATTCTCAAAAACGAAGAAAGAATAAAGACGAGATAAGAATTTGATAATTTTTATTATTTGATAAAAAATGATAAAAGTAATACAAACACTCTCTTATTTGACATTTATGAAAAATAGGAAAAGACAAAGTGGGAAGAAGGCTAATAATCCTGCTCCGCCAAAAAATAGATCCGCTCCAGGAGGCGCTGCATCTCCTACTGGCGTGTCTTCTCGACTTTGCCCAAGCTTGAACCCGAAACTCTTCCTCTGATAAGAATCTCTTCGTAGCCAGTTGTGTCTGAAGAGACTCCAACCTGGAGGAATGGGCAGCAAGATCTTCTTAGACCAGTATCTTGGCAGCTTCCAGCTCTTCCAGCCCTTTTCTGGCGACAGTAAGCTTCTGCTCGTTGACTTGAATCAAGACTTGCGCCTTAGCAATAGCTACCCGAGCAGTGGTAATGACTTGCTCTGCACTCTTGGTGACGACCTCAGATTCCTTCGAATCGTCAACCAACCGTTGGTAGTCAGCTTGGAAGTTGTGGAGATGACGAGCCTCTTCAGCCATCTGCTCCTCCATCTCTTTTCGCTCGTGCTCTTGAGCGGCGAGGAGCTTACACAGTGTCAACCGAGCCTCGTCCATCGGCCTAACCTTTTCAAGGGTCCTTAATTCCCTCAGACATATCCCCTGCTGTTCAACCAGCGTCAGATACGCCCTAGCTTGCACCGGGCTTCCAGTGTGACGGATGTTTTCGTTCTGATTCTCAAAAAGCATCCGAGCAAACTCGAAGGAACTTCCCTCAGAAAGGACCAACTCAATGCAGGATTTCATGGAGGCGAAAAATTATTGCACCATTGATGCGCTAATTCTTCCATGATGTCGGTGGCTAGAGATAACCCTGCTGACGCACTCTCGGATCCCCTTTCTATGATAGGACGAGTAGTATCCACAGAGAAGGGAGCCAACTCAACTTGTGCAGGGACGAGGCCGACAATAGGCTCTTCCAACGCTGAGGTCGTGGCCAACACCTCCGAACAGTTATTGTAGTGGTCTCCGTAGCAACATGGGCAGCAACAATCTCCACGGCACTGGGTTCACCGACCGAAGTTTGAACTGCGCTGTCCTCTGCGTCGATGCTATCCACGGGATCCTCTACTTGAGCTACCCTGGTACTCTATACAACCATAACATCAATGTCAGTAATAATAATGAAAAAAGAGAGTATACGGCACATCTTTGTTCTCTTACCAAGTTGAGGATCTGAAGACGGCAAGTATTTGGACAAGCCATTTAGGGATGAGGGTTCCCCAATCTCAATGGTTACATCCTTACGAGGCATCCCGGTAGCAGGAACTTCAAGGCCCTCCTGCTTGGCCAGCTCCTGGATCATCTCTTCAATGTGAGAAGAAGTTGTGGCTTCGCTACTGGTCCACCCTTATAGAAGAAATTCAAAGGAAATGCTAAAATATTTTCCAACCTAATGAAGAAACAATTAAAGAGGATAGAAGAAATACTCTCAGCGGTAGCAATCTCTCCTGTCAGTGGAACTATCGCAGGGACGTACACCTGCAACTCTTCCTCTGATATATATGAGAATTTGCTGGTATCAGGAAGTGCGAGTTCATCATCGAAGTCGACTTCTTCGCCGGAATAATATTCGTGCTCCTCAGACGACGAAGATGACAATTGGACCCAAGAAGTCTCAGTGATCGGGGCTTTACCACTAAGAACCCCGGTAGTAGGGCTGGGCTCAACAACCCACGAGGTAGGAATCAACACGCTAGGAGACCCAGGTTGTTGCACCTCCGCCCTTCTCTCCTGGGTCGAAGAAGTTCCAGGCCGAGTTGAAACTCCTGGAATCTTAACTTCAAGCCCCTCCACCACCTCTTCAGGCCCTTCAGCCCCTTCAGCCATGGTGGATTCCCCTGCAGGCTCTCCCTCCGCCAGGATCGCAGGGCCCCTACTTACGCAAGCCTCAGGGACGAAGTGTTGGAGCTGCTTCCTCTTCTTCTTCTTCCTCCTCTTGCTCCTCAGCACCAGGAGGGATTACTTCAGGCATCCGGGTCAAAGGTTCAGCCTCAGACCCTTTCTTAGCCTTCTTCGGGCTGGGCTCACCCTCAGAAGTGGAGGCACGAGGACGCTAGGACACGACTTGTCGAGCCCTCCGACCATGATGCTCCTCTGCGGCTCCCGCGCCAGACTCCAACACCAAGGCCGCTCCAGTCCTACTGGTCTCCCTCCTTGCCTCCCTTTCTGTTTCCCTCTCAGCCTCTTGGTATTCGCTCATCCCTCGCATGCGTCTCTTGGAACCCAACTTGGCTTTATAAGATGCCTTAATACTCTTAATACAAGAAGTATTCATTCCAAAGCCGGGCAACCTACTAACGAGGAAGTACCATGTGCAGAAACCGAGGCTAGTATAACAGTTTGACGTCCTGTGAGGTAGACTGAAAATAGCCCTTGTTCCCCCAGCTACACTGTAATACCACGCCCGACACCTTCAAATAGATTACCACTGAAGCGGAGTCCAGTGTTGGGGTTGTCGACATATGGTTGATCATAACCAAACTACCTAGCAAAGCGACTTACCATGTAAGACTCGATCGTACATGAATCACCTTGCCGAAAGATCAAATATCCGGGCCGAATGTTGATCAATGACCAAAAGACTCCAGACGGCAGCCGCGTGAAATCATCTGGTCCTGCAAGGTCGGCAAACTTATCCCCATAGGACGCACCAGAAATCTCGGGGAAGCATCGATCAAGCTGATAGTTCGAGGTGCTCAGAATAGCTTTTCGAGCATAGTACATATAGTACTGTGACCAGCTCGAATCCTCCAGCTTCTGCACAAAAAGGACGAAGCCTTCTGAGGGAGGCACTGCCGTCATCAGTGAGGGGTAGTGCATGACGTACCAAACCATCAGGTACGTGTACGGAAGCTCGACTCTGGGATTGGGAGTCTTACTTCTGACCTCCCCTCTGAATTAATCACTTGCCTACCCTGGGAGTCTACAATAGCCTCCACTTGGCACACGCTTTTGGTCAACACCCGCAAGCCACTTTGTATGCCTGCTACCATCGCTTGAAGAAGAGAGATTGACTTCCCATGCGCTAGCAGGATGCCTGGTACACCACATCGACGATAATCACTTCATGCGACCGCGTTGGCACCACACAACGCTTCAACTACAACATGAGAAAGCCCGCCAGTAGAGCCCGTCAGTCAGATATGGGGATCCGGGCCTGATAGTGAAAACTTTTAAAGACCGTATCAAGCTTGAAAGTATCCTCGTTCGACTCAATCGTAGAGGCACTGATCCTCTCGGCAATCTCTTCATCAGTGCAAGTAGCAAGACTAGTCACTGGGTTAGACTTTTCATTTATGTCATTGAACAGGTAGCTCGCCCAGGACATCTGTTTAACGCCCCTGTTCTCTAGACGGATATTTGCCCGCAGATATGGAAGTGACATAACTCTTCTCAATAAGTCTCATATACCTGAGAATCATGGTTCACAGTCGCGGTCTCGGCCTCCAACTCGGCGGGCACTGAGACGGATCGGTCTCGGTGACTCGGATCGGTATCGGGCGATACGCGCAAAACGCTACATAGAAAGCTAAAAAATTCTGAAAAAATCACGATAAATCTTTAAAAAAATGTAGACATCTACATTCATGTATCACATGTCCAAAATATATCAGCTAGCATACTAAGCATAAAGCGAAAGTATAAATACACGCGTCGTCGGTAGAAGCATATCAAAATCATGCACAATATAGTAAATTGAATAAACTACATTCATAAATACATGCTAATGTAGTTATTTCCACATTGAATTGCAATGAGGCACAAAATTATCATCATAATGCTGAATCGACCGAGTCAATTCCGATTCTCGGCCTAGTCAGTCTCCTCTGAGTTGAGTCGACCGACTCGTGACTCGGACTCGTCTCGGAGTGGGCCGAGACGGATACGACTCGGCCGACTCGTCTCCGACTCGGCCGAGTCTTTGAACCATGCTGAGAATCCTCTTTCTTCAATAGGTGAAGCTCCTCAGTAGTTGGGACATACTCTTTATATGGGGCATCTTCAATTACTAACCCTGAGACTTCGTACAACTCATGAAGAGCGAGCCTCATCTCTCCAACCGGAGTAAAAAATGTGCCCGTCAGAGAATTGTAACGCTCTAAGATGTCATAAAAGTGGTGAGAGCTCTGCAGGAGGCCATACTGTACGGCCCTAACTGAATGGTATAATCCCACCGCTTCAGTAAATCCCCGAGCTCAGCGAGAACAAATTCAACCATCCTACCCCACCATGACTTGTCGGTAGAGTGGACCCACCCGAGCGAACGAAAGTCAGTTGGAAAATACCCCTCACCTTCAGGAATTGATTGATGAAGGTGGTGGCCAACTAAGGGGTTTCTCCTTTCAAATACTTGGCCCTGACCAATCCGGAATATAAACTGAATACATCTTTATCCGGGATATAAATAGAATACATCTTTCCAGTGGCCAGTAAGGTATGCTTCCTGTAGTACCCCGTTCCCGAGATACGTACCCAGTTACGTGTCCCGATTTTTGGACCATATTGTTTCAATTTTCTTCTAGTATTTATTTTTGGGTTGTGACTGCTTATGTTATTTGGTATCGACTCTGGATTCTCAGTCTTAGAGTCAGCCCTGACTAGACTTGGAACCCGTACCAGCATACTGCCCGATTTGACCTTTTTGGTAGTCGGATTTGATCGATTTTAATTTCAAACACTGTTTTCTAATATTTTAAATTTTTCATAATTTTTTGAAATTTTTCAGAATTATTTTGCACAGTGTTCTAAAAATTGGTTTCATTATTCGTGCGGTCCAATACTGAATAATGATTAATCGGACTAATCGGAGATTAATCAGGGATTAATCATTTTTGAAATTTTAATATATTTAATTATATTTATACACAACTACATATGAATATATATACAGTTAATTGTTGAAAATATCTAAATATTATACAAGAAAATATCTAAATGTGAAGTTATAAAGCATGATATGATGAACAAGACAATATGAATAAATAGTAAAAAAAGAAGAAGTAAAATAATTTATCTCTTCACATTAGTAATTAAAGATTTCAAATTTTGCAACATAAATATAAATTAAAGAACTTACTTGCAAAATAAGATAAATAAAAAAATTAGTCAATTATCAATCAAAATAAAGAACTTTAAAGAACGATGAAGAAAGATTGCTAAATAAGTTAATTTGAAAAGTAATCAAAAATAATAAAACATAAGTATCACTTTATGTAAAATATACAATAATAAAATATTATAATTCATCTACTATTTAACAAATAACAATTCATCTACTATTTAATAAAAAACATTATCAAATCAATATTATAACATAAAATTTGACCGATTTTGGCGTCGACCAGTGTCGCCATGAGATTACAGAATTTTAATTTAAAAATCAGATTGAATTTCTCGAATCTAATTTCATCACGTATCTTAAAATAATATTTTCTATTTTTGAGAATTTTTGAGAACGTTTATGAAATAGTCAAAATTTACCCTATTTAAATAATAATATTATTTTTCTTCTTTTCTTTTCTTACTTTTTTCCTTCTCCACTGCTCTACTTAATACTCCCAAGTTATCCTATTAATTTAATTATTTAATAATATATTTATTCACTAATTTTTCTTATTTTTTTCCTTTTCTTTATTTTTCCTATTCCTTTCTTTCTTTTCCTTCGTTTTCTTTCTTTTTCTCTTTCCTTCTCCCCTTACCTGCTCCCTATGCCTCCCATCCCCTGCAGCCAACGACAGCAAGACCACCAGCACCATCCTTCCCTACTCTTCCTCCCATACTCCACTTCTCCTTTCTTTCTTTTTATTTTCCCTTCTTTCTCTTTCTTCCCATTTTTCTCCCTTTCTCCATCTCTTTCATCTCTCCCACCAATACACCCTCTCTCCCCTCCTTGACCACCGGCCACCTCCAGCGCCGCTAGCGCCGCCGCCCACTAGCCGGTACCGACACCTCCCCAAACTCCCCCTTCTCTTCCCCACTTCCCTCATCCTCAAACTCCATTCCATCTCCTCCAATTTCTCCATAAACCCATCACTCCACCTTCCTCTTCTTCTTCAAAATTCACCATCAAACCCCAAATCCTCCACTTCCACTACCACACCACCATCTCCTCCTCCTCCAACTCTCCAACACCTCCATCAACCACCACAACCACAATCACCACCAACCACCACCATCTTCAACAACATCAACACTAACAACACCACCACCACAACAAAAACCCAAACACTTCCTCCCCTGGACCTAGGTCGCGCCGCCCCTCCTCTGGTGGCGGCGCCGCCCCCCCAGGCCGCCGGCGGTGGCCGGCCGCCGACCACCACCCCAACTCCCCCTCTCCTTTCTTCTTTCCTTCTTTCTTTCTTTCTTTTCCTTCTTTCTTTCTTTTCTTCCTTTCCACTTTTACACTCTCTTTCTCTTCTTCCTTTCCACTTTTACCCTCTCTTTTAATCCCCTAATTCCCCCTTCTATTTCCAGCCAACCTCTCTCTCATACAACTCTCTCTCTCTTTGCCTCCTTCCTCTCTAACTAATTCTTCTATCCCTCTCTCTCCCCTCTCTCCCCTCTCACTCTCTCTAATATATATATATATATATATATATATATATTAATTATATATATTACATGGATTAGTAGCGTGTACGTGCTTATGGTGTTCCGGAATTTTACGTCATTTCCCGGTGATTTAGGCGAGTACAGTTTCTCTTAAACGAGCATCTATTTTATTTTGGGCGAGTACTTTCCTTGTATTGCTTCATGCCTCTATTCTAGGGCTCAATATAATTTAAGTACTTTGATATCATCAATTCAAGTTTAGTAACTGCTACTCTAGCATTTATTGCATGATATATTGATGTGGATATCTTGTTACTACCGTTACATGCCTAACAATTGCTACTCTAGCTTTTAATACATGATGCATCGTTATGCGAGTTAATATATGATATGCGAGTGATTTTCTGGAATTAACATATATGAATACATGTTGACCATTATTATAATTTATTTAACTGGTATTATACTTACATGGATATGCCTAGATACGCTCTCACTTCACTCGGCTTCGCATAGCTAATTAATAGATTAAATTATTGTTGTTATAGATATGATTGTGAAGAGTTTGAAATGTTTAAATATATTATTATCTTGTACCATGTTACATGATCAGATGATTACTTGATATATGATGTTGTAACTCTGTAATCAACTCACCTGAAACCGACATGTTAATTATCTGACACCGGTACTTGACATGTTATCACTTGACACCTGATACCTGACACTTGATATGTGACACTTAACAATTGACATGCTATCACTCACTTGACATGCTATCACATGGCACTAGTACACTTAACTTGATGTTGTGACACCTGACTGGATTACTATTACACCTGTATTACAATGTCTATTCATGATTACCACTTTTACGGGGACTGGGCATGATTATTATATTATTACCAGACATTTGGTACTCCTGAACTCCTGTATACTTGAATCCCTAATAAAAAGGGAGACTCCTGATACTATACTCTTGTTGATCCCCGTAATTGGATCACCACGAATAGAGGATTACTATAAATATCCTGTGGACATTATCACTGGACAATCTGTAATAATTGAACAACTTAAAACGGGATGGGGAAACTGATGAGTATCGATATAGTCTCCATGTATATGATGGTCTTAAAGTGTCGCGCAGCCACATACTTGGATTCGACCTGAAGGCCACCAAGTGTTTCCGTGGGGTGTACTAGCACCCCTACTCCCATGCCTGCCAGTTGTGCCATAAGCCCCTGAGTTTATTCCTGTAGGAGCGGTGATATCTTATTCCTGTTCGGGCATACAATAAGTCCCAGTACCTAGCGGTATGTTCTGGCTCAGTACCGGACACTCCTTGACCGTTGTCCTGGGCATGTACGAGACCCATTCTAAGCATGGTTTGTTGATCTCCATCAGTTTCCAATAACTTACTCTCCGGTCTGTATGCTAAGGTATGTGAAATGGGACACATACCGATTTATACAAATCAGATGAGTCTTAATAACTTAATAATAACATGCTCCTCATATCTGACTAGCTATACACTTGATCTACGCTTGGAAGACATGTGATACAATACATTATCCTGCTCACCACTTACACACAATACCTGTGCTACTTTGTTGAAATACTTGATTGCTTATTTTCAGGTTTCCATATCATTTCCTTATTCTGTTATTGTGAAGGCTAATTCAAGTTATATAAACTCAGATTACAGTGACGTGAGGTGTAGGGTATATATATGAGGGTTTCCTTGTTTGGATTATTCCTTCGACGTACTAATCTCACAGATCGATAATGTGAGCTGGTATAACTGATTTTCCTGTAGTTATTTTACATACAACTCATTTCATGTTCATATGTGCATATATTCACGATACACCTTTCATGTACACGTGTGCCTGATATGCACACCACTTGGCTTTATCATATATACTCGCCGGGTCGCATCTGACAGCCCTAAATCCTCATGTCCAGAGCCTAAAGATCGGACCAGGTGGCCTTGCTATAACTGATCAGAGTGCGCAGCGGATCCTTCTGTGGCGATCAGAGCGTAGCAGAAGCTTGGACATCACTGTAGTTTTCCTCCCAGCTCTTCTCCTGATTGGCTCCCGAGGCCTCTCTTGCTGCTCGTGAACACCTCTCAGCTTTTGTTATGTATATCTCTTCGTATATATTTTATATTTTCTGGTGATGTAATATTCATGTAATATTGTATCACTCTCTGTGATAGTCATGTACTTGTACTTTTTTGTTGGAATGTATATTACTACCGTGCTTCTGCACTCTGATTCTTACTTGTACTGATACTTAGCGTATATACGTGAGGGTATTTCTGTCCTGCGTATATACATCGCAGTGACGTCTCCGTACCCGTGGGATCGGGGCGTTACACTTCCTTTACACCCAATTTGCCGAGGGACACGCCGAAGATAGACTTAGAAAGGTCCCACTCAATGCGCGGTGTACCGACGTGTGCTGAAGATAGGCTAAGGGGTACATCCTCTCCATGTTGGGAAGAAAAAACTTCCCGTCCCCTATCTAACGGAGCCACTTATAGTCTCCGTCATGCAAGATCTTATCTTCCTCAGTAATAGCGTGGACAAAAAAGAAGTCAAGTTTCTTCAGCACAACACGGGTGTCAGACTCGAATCGCCCATTGGTCATGATCTCCCAGAAGGTCAGCATGCTAGGGTTGCTGAGCATGTCCCACGCTCTCTTAACTTCAGAGCAAACACTGGAGCAGTCTTTTGAAGCACGAAGGTCAGAATCGGATCAGCGCCACCTATGTGTTCAAAATGGCATTTCTTGGATAGAGGACTGGAGGAATATCGCATGCAAAGAGAACAACACATAGTCAAAAATCTAAAAGAAAAATGACTAAGTGTTTGAAGCTCAGACGCAGGATTGAGTCTAGACGCGAAAATCAGCAAAGCCCGCGTCTAAACTCAAAGACGCGAGGCTCGCTTTAAGCCCGCGTTTTAAATTCCACAACTTAGAAATTCTCTAAGTGTTTGACTCAGACGCGAGACTCAGTGAATCCCGCGCCCAGCATCAAAGACGCGAGGTTCACATGAAGCCCGCGTCTGAACTTTCCTCCACTTAGAGAAATTCTTTGAGTGTTGGGATCAAAACGCTAGGCTCAACGAAGCCCGCGTTCAACAAATAGATACGAACTCGAGCTGATGAAGCAAAAGACACAGAGGTCGTCAAACCCGCATCTTGCCTACCAGTGCAAGAGCCGCGTCTGAATGTCAAAAACGCGAACGTAAGCCTCGCGTTGGCGGTTCAGTTCAGAAGAAACTTAAGAGTTAAGACAACTCTTCAAGTCCCTCAATAATGAGAACCAGTTCAAATGGTTTATACCTGAAATGGGGGCTTCCTGCATGGAAGAGCGACCCATTTGAACCTCTGGAGTGACAGCGCTCGACGACGAAGCAACAGGTTTTGTTTTTGGGGCCATTTCAACCGTAAACTCTGTATGCAAGCAAGACGAGAGAAGGAAGAAAAAAGCTCGGGGCATTTCTTGAGTTCTAAAAGTCCTCAACGCAGGGCTCAGTGGAGAAG
>JAVJIF010008900.1:0-82418 GCA_038442645.1 Agave tequilana | reverse complement strand
GATGATGATCAACTCATGTAGTTATAGTTACTAATGATCTTGTGTTTAATTAGTGACAGATTCATGATCAAGATCTTAGTAGGTGCATAGCAACAAAAGATAAAAGAACAAGATTTGGAGCTTGCATGTGGTGATCCAAGGAGTTTTTGGATCAAACTTGGACCAAGTCAAGAAGATGAGAAGCCTTCAAGGGAAGACTTCAAGAAGTTGAAGACTTGGGTCTAGGTATAGAATTTGTATGTTTGTTTTAGTAAAAATGTAAAGGATAGATAGTTGGTGGATTGCTCAAGTCTATATCACACACACACTCTTGATAGAACTCTTGATTTAAATTGCTTTCATAAAGATTTCATTTTAGAAAAGAAATTTTATTTAGAAAAATATTTATCTTAGATTTTGGTATTTCATAGTTCATATCTTTAAACCAAAATCTTGATTAGAGTTTTATATCAAAAACATAGATATTTCTTATTGATTGTGTAGTGGATCATATCCATACACACTATGCTTTAAAATGAACTCAAATATCTTGTTTTTGTATTTGATGAAGATTTAGAAAAACAAGTTTGGAAAAACATGTTTTGGAAAAATACATTTTGGTTATTGAGCTAATATTTCCTAGTTACAAAAATAGACCAAAACATCTATAACATGTCTTGATTTTGTGCAAGCATGTTTGTTCTTTCAAGTATATTGGTAAAACTATTTTTGTAGAATTTCTATGTATTTTTAGGATTTTATAAAAGATTTTTAAATCCTGTTTTCTGACCTGGAAACTGGCTGACAGGCCAAACCGGTCGACCGGTCCGGTCGACCGATGTGCACAGCCCTGTTCACGTTGTCAGCACAGTGGCCGGTCGACCGGGTCGGTCGACCGACCAAGAGAGCTTTGCTCTCTGGAAATATCAGTCGACCGGGCCGGTCGACCGACAGTTCATTCCAGGTTATCGGTCGACCGAGCCGGTCGACCGGTGGCTGCAACGGTCAGAAAATGACCGTTGGCCGGTCGACCGGCGGTCGACCGACAGAACTGACAGATTCCCAACGGCTCTATTTTCTGCAGCCTATAAATTGGGATCTTGTCATCTGTTTTGAGGTTAAGATTTTGGAGACCTTTGAGCTAGTTTTTCCAACTGATTTCAGAAGTTCTCTCCACATATTTGAGTGCAAATATTTCCCATCTTAAAGGAGTTTTATCAAGAGAGTGTAAAAGTGATTCTTGAGTTTTTCCTCCATAGCTCTTTTCCTTGATTTTCTCACACCACACTTGAGCTATCCATTGCTAGATATTCCTATAGGTGTGTTGTAGTGAGAGTGCTCTTTAGGTGATCAAGTGTTGTGATCATCAAAGAGATCTTTTCTTTGTATTTGAGGAAACGGGCAAGTGTGCTCGTTGTTGGTGGTTGGAGTTCGGTTGTGAACTCATTGGTAGAGGTACGGCCTCGGCGAGTCGGTGGACTTGCGTGTGTACGGGACTTGGGAGTCCGAGGGTTTGTAGGTGTACGGCACCGAGGAGAGATCCGGTGGGATCTTACATAGTGGAAATCCTTCGTGTGTCGAAGCGGGGATGTAGAGCAAGTGTGCTCGAACCTCGAAACAAACCCTTTGTGTTTGCGATTGCTTACTCTTCCCTCTTTCTCTTTTTGTCTCTATTTTATATCTTGCATTCAATTTATTTTGTTCATCTTATATATGCTTGATATATACCCTTGTGCTTAATTGATATATAATTGCGTGGGATTGTTGTTAACACTAGTATTCAACCAAGAGAGCCAACGCGGCACCTCAACCCATTCAAGGGGAATCTAGAGGAGCTTGTCCAGAGCCTCGCAAGGGGAATTCGGCAACACTCTTGAGTTATACATAAGTGTTAAATTTAAAAGAAGTTTTAATTTGGTCAACTTAGTTTTAATTCCGCATTATTTGTTCATAAGTGACCATTAGATTAGCCATCACCTATTCACCCCCCTCTAGGTGATCTTACAATTGGTATCAGAGCTAGTGCTCTTGATTTGGGTCTAACAACCTAAGAGTTAAAGATCCTCCTTTAGGCTAATCACAATATTTTTGTACACACACACCTCACCATGGACTTCATGTCACCACCCACCTTTGATATTCTTAACATCCACATTTGGAAAGTTAAGATGTCATTATTCCTAAAAGCCCTAGGTTATAATGTATATCTTGCCACTACTAATAATGCTTATTGTATAGATGGTAAGAATCTTGAGGCTAATACAAAAGCCCTACATGCTTTGAAGAGTACCCTAAATGATGATTACTTATTTAGGGTTGCTAATATTGATTCGGCTTTTATAGCTTGGAACATCATCACCTCCCTTGGCGAAAAGGATCCATATTATGCCGGGAGCGATTCGGACGTTGGAAGCAACACCTCCAACACATGCTTTATGGTCCAAGGGATAACCCCCTTGAGGTAAATTCCGAATCCGATGATGAGGACATGTCATATGATGAGCTCACTACCTTTTGTCATCTTATACTTGAAAAATATGACATGATTAAAAAGAATAATAAAAATTTGAAAAAGGAACTTGCTTGCATGCATATAGAACAAGACTCTTTTAGAGATAACATTGCATGCTTAGAAAAAGATAACAAGATTTTGAAAAAGAACATTGATTGCATGCATGTAGAAAATGATTCTTTTAGAAATAAACTTGCATGTTTAGAAAAAGAAAATAATGATTTGAAAAATGAAAATGTTTCCCTTATGTCTAAATTAAATGATTTATGTGAAGGGAACACTATTTTGAAGGAAAAGATTATTTGGTGGAAACTCAAAAAGAAGTTGTTTTCAAGAAAACAAGACTTTGAAAAGAAAGATTTGTGAAAAAGAAAAAGAAGATGTTTGTAAAAAGAAAAAGAAAAGATCATATACCTCACCATGCTTTACATGCATCCACTAGTGAGATTAATAATTTGAAAAATAAGATGAATAATTTGAGCTCTAATTTGAGCACATGTGCATTCAATCATTCTAAGTTGGAATCTTTGTTTCAAAAGAAACAAGTTCCTCATGCTCATGCACATCATCATACTCATCATGCTCATGCTTATGGTGCACATCACGATCACAATCACACTCATAAGCATCATGTTAAGGTGTACATTTGTACACATTGTGGCCGCAAAGGCCATCTAGCAAAATATTGTTTTGATAAGAAACCATATCTATATTTTGCTAAGTATAGTAAATTTTGGGTTCCTTACAACAATGCTAACCCCAAAGGACCCAAGAAAACATGGGTACCAAAACCCCCCCCTTTGACTTTGATATAGGTGGAGGCTCTCACAAAACGTGAGAGGATTGGTGCCTTGGTAGCCAATGCAATGGACATGATGGACAAACATTGGGATGCATTGCTATCAAGGAATCTTGGTGGGAAAGACCACCATGCTTGGAGCTTTGAAGTGGTAACAATTTCTTAACTCCTATTTTTATATACATGCTTTTACTTATTTCATACATTCATAGCATGTTCATGATTTTGTTAGATTTGTGCTTCATGTGGTATTTACATGCTTAGATGTAGAATATATCAAACTTGTATGTATACATATACAAATAGTGAATTACAATTGACTCTTAAATAATTGAACTTCATGCTCACTTGTATCCACTTTATGCATATGTATAATCTAGTTTTGATGATTCTCTTTTATACATGTTTTTGCCAATTTTTGTGTGATTTACTTCATGTATATGCATGTTTAATTCAAATCTAATAAATATACATGTATGCCCGTGAGTCTCTTGCCTTCATGCAATATATATTGGACTCGTTTCATATTTGGGATATGTATGCATATTGTTAGAATTGAATAAATCATACATATACCATGAAGATTAGTATTTTTAAATAATAATAAAAAAAAATGATTTTCATGTTTTTTGATTTGTATTAATAATTAAAACATGTGTAAAACAAAATGTGATTTATGATCTTTTTGAGCTTGAATGACTATTTTCATAAGAATGCTATTTACATGATCTTTTGAACACTCATCTTTATGATACAAAATATTTTGAGCTTTATAGACCATGAGTGATTAAATCCTTATGCATTTAGTATTGCTTTATGAAAAATATATGATTTGTTTTAAGATGAAAAATAAGATTTTCATGAGATTCATGCTTCACTTTCTATTTTCATGAAAATATCATTTACATAACCTTTGAACACTCAATCTTTAAGAAAATATATATGTTGAGCTTTATGGAATATGAGTGCTTGAACTTTTATGTATTTAGTATTATTCATGAAATACATATGATTTCATATTTTTGAAGGATCTTTAACTAGTTTGTCAAAAATCCATTAAACTAGTTATCTATTCTTCAATTGATGCACATGATCCTAATTTTATGGATAAATTCTTTTGTGATTTCAAAATTTTGATGCTTCATTGTATTGAATATTAGTTTAGATGTTAGTATTTGTCAACACTTGGATTTATACTTGTACACCTTATGGACCACAAATAAATCTATATATGATTGGGTTGAATGCTTATTTGTGCCTATTAGATGTACTAGTATAGCCTTATGTTGATGATCACTACATTCTTAAACTTGTATTCCCTTTTGGATTTATGTTATGATCATGTGATTTCATTTCATGTATATGGTTATTTTGTCAAAACATTAAGATATACATGGATACCTCTTGAGTCATTTGCCTTTCATGCAAATCTATATATATGGACTCAATTGTATTTTGGGGATATGTATGTATACTTAATGTCTTGTCAAAACATACATATGCTATGAAATATAATTTTGATGATTTTCATATATTAAAATTTGTGATGATTTTCGTATTTTCAAAATTTATGTTATTTTTAAGGAATATTGAACTTCATTGTCATTTTCATGATGTCATGTTTCACATAACATTAGTACACTCATTTTTGAAAATATGGACTTTATGGATTAGAGTGTTTCTTAGTGCCTTGTGTTTCATTGATATTTCATGAAAAACTTTTTAACTTATTCCTTGATGGAAGGATCTCGTACTAGTTCTTAAAACAAGTTCATTTAACTAGTTCGAATTCTTCATATGGTAGATTATATGATGTATACACTTATGCTTACTTTTCAATTGGTATCATTGGTTATTTGCAATTGGTATCAATATGACTTCATGTTGTGTATATCCATATTTTGATTGTATGTATGAATGCCTTCAAATTATATCAATTTCTATTGGTATTATCTTGTCATACATATATGTTATCTATTTGTGCTTATTTTACAAGTGGTATTTCCTTTAAAGCACAAAGATTGTTGATGCTAAGCTTAATTAGATTTCAAATTGGTATTTCATAATAAGCTTATGCATTGTGTTTTGAAATTGGTATCAAAAATTCAAAATTTGATTATTTTACAATTGATATATCAAAATTGTTGTTACTAAGAAAAAGTTAAAATTTTGTTTTGATAAAGAAAAATTCAAAATTTTTGATTTGTATTATCTATATGCAAGGAGAGCTTAACATCTCTTCTACATATAGATTCATGTTGAGTATATTATAATTTGAGGAGCTTGACAACTCTTCTTTTCATGATATACGTGTGTAGGGGGAGCTTCACATCTCCTCTTATGCATGACATATTATACGTTATGTGAATTAGGGCTTATCATCCCTCTTTCATGTAATGTATATGTGTCGGGAAGCTAACTTAACGTCTTCCTCTTCATGAATTTATATCGCATATAAATTTTATTGATTGATTTGTATTTTACCCTCCTTGATTTCTTTGTTTTTGACAAAAAGGGGGAGAAAAATTTGTTTGATGTATTTTTCTTTGAACCCTTTGTTGATGATTGACAAAAAGGGGGAGAAGAATTTGTGATTTTATATGCATGATTTCATGATTTCCTTACTTAAGGGGGAGAAGTATTTGGTTCCTTGCTTAAGGGGGAGTAAGATTTGTATTTATGCATATATGTTGTCTTGCAATTAGGAGCAAAAGATTTGATTTATGATTTGATTTATATGATTGCATCTCCTACATTGCATACATGTCATGTGCTTTTATTGCCATATCTTTTATTTATTTGGTATGCATGAGTTAAGGGGGAGCTTCTTTGAAGCTTTACTTTAATCCATGCATATATAACTCCATGAGTTTTGTCATCATCAAAAAGGGGGAGATTGTTGGCCCAAAGGCCCTTCACCCTAGTTTTGATGATGATCAACTCATGTAGTTATAGTTACTAATGATCTTGTGTTTAATTAGTGACAGATTCATGATCAAGATCTTAGTAGGTGCATAGCTCAACAAAAGATAAAAGAACAAGATTTGGAGCTTGCATGTGGTGATCCAAGGAGTTTTTGGATCAAACTTGGACCAAGTCAAGAAGATGAGAAGCCTTCAAGGGAAGACTTCAAGAAGTTGAAGACTTGGGTCTAGGTATAGAATTTGTATGTTTGTTTTAGTAAAAATGTAAAGGATAGATAGTTGGTGGATTGCTCAAGTCTATATCACACACACACTCTTGATAGAACTCTTGATTTAAATTGCTTTCATAAAGATTTCATTTTAGAAAAGAATTTTATTTAGAAAAATATTTATCTTAGATTTTGGTATTTCATAGTTCATATCTTTAAACCAAAATCTTGATTAGAGTTTTATATCAAAACATAGATATTTCTTATTGATTGTGTAGTGGATCATATCCATACACACTATGCTTTAAAATGAACTCAAATATCTTGTTTTTGTATTTGATGAAGATTTAGAAAAACAAGTTTGGAAAAACATGTTTGAAAAAATACATTTTGGTTATTGAGCTAATATTTCCTAGTTACAAAAATAGACCAAAACATCTATAACATGTCTTGATTTTGTGCAAGCATGTTTGTTCTTTCAAGTATATTGGTAAAACTATTTTTGTAGAATTTCTATGTATTTTTAGGATTTTATAAAAGATTTTAAATCCTGTTTTCTGACCTAGAAACTGGCTGACAGGCCAAACCGGTCGACCGGTCCGGTCGACCGATGTGCACAGCCCTGTGCACGTTGTCAGCACAGTGGCCGGTCGACCGGGTCGGTCGACCGACCAAGAGAGCTTTGCTCTCTGGAAATATCAGTCGACCGGGCCGGTCGACCGACAGTTCATTCCAGGTTATCGGTCGACCGAGCCGGTCGACCGGTGGCTGCAACGGTCAGAAAAATGACCGTTGGCCGGTCGACCGGCGGTCGACCGACAGCACTGACAGATTCCCAACGGCTCTATTTTCTGCAGCCTATAAATTGGGATCTTGTCATCTGTTTTGAGGTTAAGATTTGGAGACCTTTGAGCTAGTTTTTCCAACTGATTTCAGAAGTTCTCTCCACATATTTGAGTGCAAATATTTCCCATCTTAAAGGGAGTTTTTATCAAGAGAGTGTAAAAGTGATTCTTGAGTTTTTCCTCCATAGCTTTCTTTCCTTGATTTTCTCACACCACACTTGAGCTATCCATTGCTAGATATTCCTATAGGTGTGTTGTAGTGAGAGTGCTCTTTAGGTGATCAAGTGTTGTGATCATCAAAGAGATCTTTTCTTTGTATTTGAGGAAACAGGCAAGTGTGCTCGTTGTTGGTGGTTGGAGTTCGGTTGTGAACTCATTGGTAGAGGTACGGCCTCGGCGAGTCGGTGGACTTGCGTGTGTACGGGACTTGGGAGTCCGAGGGTTTGTAGGTGTACGGCACCGAGGAGAGATCCGGTGGGATCTTACATAGTGGAAATCCTTCGTGTGTCGAAGGCGGGGATGTAGAGCAAGTGTGCTCGAACCTCGAAACAAACCCTTTGTGTTTGCGATTGCTTACTCTTCCCTCTTTCTCTTTTTGTCTCTATTTTATATCTTGCATTCAATTTATTTTGTTCATCTTATATATGCTTGATATATACCCTTGTGCTTAATTGATATATAATGCGTGGGATTGTTGTTAACACTAGTATTCAACCAAGAGAGCCAACGCGGCACCTCAACCCATTCAAGGGGAATCTAGAGGAGCTTGTCCAGAGCCTCGCAAGGGGAATTCGGCAACACTCTTGAGTTATACATAAGTGTTAAATTTAAAAGAAGTTTTAATTTGGTCAACTTAGTTTTAATTCCGCATTATTTGTTCATAAGTGACCATTAGATTAGCCATCACCTATTCACCCCCCTCTAGGTGATCTTACAGCAAGCGCCCAGATGGACGGACCAGAAGAAGCCACGCGCCAAAGCGCGTGGCCAGATTCCCTAGAAATGCCGCAATTCCACGGCAAAATCCCAGTTTTTGCGGCACTTTGATGTTATCTGGATACCAGATTTCGTGGGCGACTTTATCCGGAACTCTTCGACCTTCTGCACCTATAAATACCCCCTGCAGTGCAACGTACAGAGTAGTCCAGAGGCGAGCCAAGGGCCAAAAAGCTAGGTTTTTAGTCTTTCTTCTAGTTTAGATTTTATGTTCGTTTTTCTTTTGTAAAGTCTGTAACTGAGAGTGGAGGAAGCTTTCATGGAGGAAGGAGTCCATGCTTGTACTGAGGTGACAGCGGTGTAAGCCAACTCTTCTTCTATTGTTAATGAAATCTGCTTGAGGTTTGTCTTTTTCATTATTCTTGTTTTATTTCTTCGTGTTTTATTCTTGTATTTCTCTGTTCCTGTTTTCTTCCATTGTTTTTCTCTAAATGCCTTGTGAACAATGAGACCCAATTGCATTGAGACTGCCTAGCCAAAGAAGAACCCTTGATGGCTTATGGCGATGAACATCCTATACGCCATACTTGCAAGTCTTCCAAGAAAAGGTAAATCATCGCACGGATCAAATGTAAGCAGGCTGAAGAGGTTTGTACGTGTTATAAGTTTTTCTTTCTTTCCTTCTCTAGTTTAGATCACCATCCACATCTTTCCATATTCTTTCCCACAACTCATTGTAAATACCACTTTTCATTGTAAATATCGTTGTGACTAACAAGATAATTAAAAAAGATAAATTTTTAGGGATAACTTACAAACGCTTCCATCGCTAGTCCCTCCCTGAGGATCACGACCCGCATAGCCTTGCTACAGCGGATTAGAATTGAACACTGCACACCTTTACTTCTAAATCTAACATCTATATTTTTGTGTGCAGGTAAAAGTTCGATCAACAAATTGGCGCCGTTGCCGGGGAGGGACGGTAAGTTTTTCTCTAAATAAAAAAATATTAACTAATTCTTTTATTCTTTTCTGTTTGCAGGTTTGGAGAACAGGAAACAGAAACATAGCAGCAACAGTGGACATATAGCTATCCTGTGCCTCTGCCCTCGAAGGCAGAGCACAGGAAGCTACTGTTTTACCGCAGATCTGCGGCCAGAGCCGCAATTCTGCGGCAACAGTAGAGAACTACTGATCCTAATTTCTGCAGGTTGCTGCAAAGTTCGAATACTGTTTACTGCTCTGTTGATTTTGTTCTGTGATAACCCTGCTTACTTCTAATTAATTCAACAGTAAAAAGTTTGTTGTTAATGATAAAAATTGATTAGACGTTTGCATATTAGGCACGTGTCTTTTCAATTTATTTATTTTTACTGTTGAAGAGTGCTGGCGACAAGGTACGTTTGCATAGCATATAGATTAGGAAACACTCTTGGTTATTTACTGCTTTCTTGAGTGATTACTTTTCTACAGCTTTACACGTACACTAATTCATCTTAAGGGCATAACCCATTAACAAGATAAGGTGGGGATTTCATCACCCTTCCTTAGCCCAAAAATCATATCCAAAGCACTCACTAACCCAAGCTAACTTAAAAATTAGTAGACGTTGGCCCTAGGGACATCTCGGACTCAATAGGAGATTATCCTAAGGGGGAACAGTGCTGGAAGTTGACTCTTGTCAAATCAGTGTTTAGGAAAGAGATTGAGGGCCGAAAGCCCGAAGATTGGTGGTTATTTAATTAAGGAACGTCTTTGACGGAAAACCTCCCACCACTCTTGCCCTGACCTGGCTGATTAACTTGTGGTCAAAGTCTGCACCCTACCTCCCGTGGACAGTCTAACCAGTTAGGAGTCGTCTAGGTCATAGGTCTACCCTAACTTAGGTTAGAATTTTTCTTTTTTGTTTGTTTATTTGTTTTTTTTTGTTTGTGTTGGTGTGATATGGCATATAGTAATAATTCCAATTTTAATCCATATTACACACCTAACTATTATTCGGATATTACTAACCCGGCATATCATAACTTTGACCAATCTAGTGTGCCGGAATGGTCTTATCCGAATGAATATAGCCCACACCCTCCATCTTATGACTATAATTTCCATAATAATTTCAACTCGTCACAGAGTTCATGGGGTTTCGAGTCCCCCGAGTCTAATTCTCAACCAAATTGTCTTTCATATCCATCTAGTCCACATTCTTTCAATGATTCATACTCAGATACCCCCATTCAGAATAGAATACCATCTATCGGGGAAATGATAAGTATGCATGAGTCCAAGCAACAATTATCATCTATCGCAGACATGATAATGCGTGAGTCCACCGACTCACAACTTCATCACGATTACACTTCATCTTTTCAAGTCCAATCACAGCATGATGCACCTATCGACTATGAAAGGATGCTTGCAGCCATGACTCAGGCTAGATTAGCCCGTGATCGTGACATAGATCTGATGGTTCAATCCTTACGTTCTCACCGTTCGGCCATTTCTGATATCACAGACCACTCTCTTAGAGCCGACGAACCAAGTTGCTTTGGACAACAAGATTCTATTTTAGTGCCATCATTTGAACTTGCCGAAACTCCAATTCTTGATAATTTGGCAAGTTTTTCCTTTCCTGAAATAGAACTTGAGGATGAATATGATCTTGATCCCCAACTTGATGATTCAATTTTATTTCCTGATCCAATAATGACTTCAGTGTCTTCACCTGATTTCACTTTTCCCGAGTCAACATTGGACCCTATTCCAATTCATCATGAAATTGAATCACCCTTTTTAGATGATCATATTGAACTTGACCAATTGTGCAATTTTGAAAATCCTATGGATAAATTGGCAAGTTCTTTTAATTACATTGAACCCAATGAGATATGCGACCTAGATTCTCACAATCTCTTTACTTCTGAAACTGATTGTACAATTCTGACGGAAGATGTTGACCTTAGTTTTGAAGAATTGTATGGCGATGAGCTAGAATTCCTTAATATTGGAAGTAAAGAGATATTACCCATATTAGGTGACATTCCATTGTGGGAAGAAGATTGTGGACTTGAGTTTCAATTTCTTGACTTGGACTCAATTCTTGAACCTAGCCCGACTCCTGAGCCCTTACTTGATTTGAGCATCTTCCTTGAGTCGGTATTCGTTCCCGTACCTATAATGTCCAAGTCAATAATTCCATCTTTTCATACTCCATTTTGGGACAAGAAGGTTGAGACAATTAACTCTAAAATTTATTATGAAATTTGGAAATTTGATGGGGTGGAAATTCTAAAAAATGATTATACATATATTTTAGTGGGTTATGTAAGGAAAGTTTCTGGTGGGTTCCACCAAATTATCTGTTATCTTGATTGGGCCGCATTTCGTGGACCAATTAGACCACCTCCGGAACCACCACCCTAAGGTAACTTCCGCCTTCCCTTGTTCTGTTTCATGCATATATGCATTCATTCATACATTGAGGACAATGCATGAGATAAGTGTGGGGGTGGGCTATACTAACATACTAACATAGGTAGAAACTAACAAAAATTTGCTAATAAAAAAATGTTATAAAAAGGAAGTATTTTGACTTATTTTTTGAAAGAAATCTAAGTTAGTTTTAAGGATTAGGAAAATCATGATTAGGATTTCTAAAAACTTGGTCAAAATAAATAAATTGTTTAAATTTTTAGGTATAGGAGGAGAAATTGAATAAGTAGTTAGTCTTAATTTTTACCTTAATGAAATGTGCATACCAAATGCATATCTAGGATTCTAAGACAAAGACCTTGTGCCTCATAAAAAAAAAAGAAAAAAAAAGAAAAAAAATCACCAATTAAGCTGATACATGTGCCTCAAGAAGCATAAGTATTCATGCCTAAAGGTGAGTAAATAAAATGAAGTCCTTAGTTTTGGGGCCTAGTTCACTCGAATTTGAGTCCGCGGGGTGTTTTCTCACCTGATGCCCTAAAGCCAACCGGTTGGGAGTCATCGACTTTAAGTTCGTTACATGGGTGGACTAGAAAGCCTAAGGAAATTAAGAAAAAATTACTTATATATGTATTAACACATCTAATAGTCAATTAGTTAGGTATGAGGGCCTCAAGAAGCCTTAATGCTTATACGAAAGAAAATTAGATGCGTTATACATATTAAAAAGAAAAAAAAAAAATATATATAGAGGCATGAGAGTCCAAGTTAAGGAATTCCTAGTATAAATTCATAAGGATGCATATGATTTTTGGTAACGAAAAAGACTATATTAGAAGTTCAATTTTGACCCTTACCTAAAATGAAAACAATTTACTTTATAAAGACTAAGTCTAAGAATGAATAAAAGTGAGGATCCTAAAACTTATAGACTACTTAGTCTCTTCAAATATAATTCAAATATTTTTCTTTTTATGGATTTGTGGGTGTAATCCGCTGAAAACCCTCACGAGACAACACTCGTCCTCTAGGGTAACCTAGAGGTTTAACGGCTTGTTGCACGTGCTAAGTGCAATCGTGATTCCTACGAAAGTGAGTTAGGTTAGATTAATTCTTCTTTTCTTTTTTCTTTCTTTGTTTTTACTCGAGGACGAGCAAAAAGATAAGTGTGGGGGTGTGATTGGTAGTCAAAAGTGCATTTTTATCATAACATTTACCATCACATTTTCATATTTATTCATATAATTCTGCACATTTACTAATATTTTATTATTTATTGTGTGCAGGCCTCGAATTATTATTTTTATAATAAATAAAGCTTAATGAAGCCCAAAAGCCCATATTTGAAGCCCAAGAGTCAAAGTGCAAATAGCAGATTGTCAAAGTGCAATTATGCAAGGGCTAAAGTTGCAATTATTAAGATGAGGGAAGGATAGAATTCTACCCAACCCTAAACTCTTGCAGGATGAGCATAAAAGCCAAAGATAAGAAGGAAATTCGTGGATAAAAGATTTGGGATATTTGAGATCAAGGTAACTTGATTTCTAAGTTATCTCAAAAATCCAGAATAAAGAGCCAGGATCACACTTCCAGAAGCAAGCGCCCAGATGGACGGACCAGAAGAAGCCACGCGCCAAAGCGCGTGGCCAGATTCCCTAGAAATGCCGCAATTCCACGGCAAAATCCCAGTTTTTGCGGCACTTTGATGTTATCTGGATACCAGATTTCGTGGGCGACTTTATCCGGAACTCTTCGACCTTCTGCACCTATAAATACCCCCTGCAGTGCAACTTACAGAGTAGTCCAGAGGCGAGCCAAGGGCCAAAAAGCTAGGTTTTAGTCTTTCTTCTAGGTTAGATTTTATGTTCGTTTTTCTTTTGTAAAGTCTGTAACTGAGAGTGGAGGAAGCTTTCATGGAGGAAGGAGTCCATGCTTGTACTGAGGTGACAGCGGTGTAAGCCAACTCTTCTTCTATTGTTAATGAAATCTGCTTGAGGTTTGTCTTTTCATTATTCTTGTTTTATTTCTTCGTGTTTTATTCTTGTATTTCTCTGTTCCTGTTTTCTTCCATTGTTTTTCTCTAAATGCCTTGTGAACAATGAGACCCAATTGCATTGAGACTGCCTAGCCAAAGAAGAACCCTTGATGGCTTATGGCGATGAACATCCTATACGCCATACTTGCAAGTCTTCCAAGAAAAGGTAAATCATCGCACGGATCAAAGGTAAGCAGGCTGAAGAGGTTTGTACGTGTTATAAGTTTTTCTTTCTTTCCTTCTCTAGTTTAGATCACCATCCACATCTTTCCATATTCTTTCCCACAACTCATTGTAAATACCACTTTTCATTGTAAATATCGTTGTGACTAACAAGATAATTAAAAAAGATAAATTTTTAGGGATAACTTACAAACGCTTCCATCGCTAGTCCCTCCCTGAGGATCACGACCCGCATAGCCTTGCTACAGCGGATTAGAATTGAACACTGCACACCTTTACTTCTAAATCTAACATCTATATTTTTGTGTGCAGGTAAAAGTTCGATCAACACCCGCACTCCAGTCGAACCCATCCGAACATGGCCTACGGGTACCATTATCCAAACGAGAGAGTGACCAAATAACAAGTGTTCCCGACGTCACTATTGTGTGTATACTGTTTTATTATGTTAATTGGAAACCCATTGTCGAGGAGTTCTTATCGGGTGGGTGTATCCCGTGCATACCCGGGACAACGGCCTTAAACAGACCCCTGGCTGCTGAGACCAGGGCCAGCCTGCTAGAGCTGTAACATGTAACGGGAATCTCAATGAGCTAAAACAATAACGGGATGCTCATGAGTAACAGACGGTAGCCAGCACTACCCCGTCCCCTGCAGTGGGACAAACAATGGATCCAGACATCCACCCGATATGATCTAATCAACCGTCAAGTCTCCCCCATACCTAAGTTAGCTTTATGATCTGATATGTCAAGTATACAATGTCACAAGAACAAATACATGATACGGGTAACATGATAACTGGACCTGAGCTCAGTTGATAGCATAGAACAATATAACGGAAAACGGGAACAATATAACGGAAATAATATAACAGGAAACGGGAACAATAGATGTGGGATTTCACATATCGCGTATCAACAGCTCTCATGTCCAGTATCGGGAATATCCATATCAGTAACAGGAAACAATCATATAACATGAATACGGTAACATGGCACAATAATACATGTAATACGAACGGGGATCCATATGACAAGAATAAAGAAACCATACATGCATGTGTAATAGTGCTATGCCGAGAATCCATGTGACGATGATAATAATATGACATGCGGTAGTCCGTACATTGGTATATCCGTGTACCCATGAAACATAAATGTGTAGTAATAATCCGTATAACACATCGGTATCTTGATAATAACAATAATACGGAATGTTATCCGTACTCGTGGAACATAGATGTGTAGCCATAAGTCTGCAGAGCACTAATCCATGTAATACCAGTGGTCCGTGTATCGTGTAATACCATGTCCTGTGACTTACCGTAATGGTGTCTAGCATGATTGTCTAGTAACAGTGTAGTGTCATCGTATATCTATGGCTCAGTATGCATGTCACGTGACTGTGATACACTACATGTCATAAAAGTGTACAAGCATATGACGACCTAGTGGCCCGAGTGGCAACTGCTGTGCAAGTAGAATGACTGTGTCCGAGTTGTCTATGTCAGTATTTATTATTATTATTATTACCTCCTTATCTTTATTCTAAATCAGGAAATACCTAAAAATATTCTAGGTTATTCTTATTACAATGCATGTCTAATCATTACCAGTTAATGATTAGTAGTTACCGTATTTTATCCATAATCAAAGCAATCAATTCCTATCCCTAAACATGATAAAAGATAATTTATAAAATAAAAACACTCACAAACTGGCCATAAGCAGGTAGCTCTCTTTCCCACGATCGTAACGGATCCAGAATCATCCAAATCGGAGTCCGGATGCTCCCGATATCGCCCGAACACTAAAAGTAACGGAAATGGGTTAAATATGTAAATAAAAGGAATTCAAATGCAATTAACAAATTGAATCAGGGGATTTTCTGTAAAATTACCTGTAATGGATTTGGATGCGGGTTTGGGCTCATAACGGGTCGGGTCCAGATCCACAACCCATACCCAATACTTAAGTTAACTGGTAATGGGTTAATGGATTTAACCCAATAGTTAGGTGGATAATGGGTAGTGGCTAAGAGGCTTATTGGGTTTGGGTTTTACCCAAACCCAATAAGGACATAACAGCAGCAGCAGCAGCTTCTTGCTGCTGCTGCGTGGGCTAGCCGGCCAGCAAGGCTGTCCGGCGACGGCGGGGGCCCGCGGCGGCGATCCCGGCCGCCGGCGGCGCGGCCGTCAGGCCGGGGAGAGAGAGATATAGAGATAGAGAGAGGGAGGAGAAAGAGAAAGAGGGGGGAGAGAGAGAGAGAGAGGTTTACAGAGAGAGGGGAAAGGAATAGGAAACAGGGAGAAATAGAGAGGGGGGGCGGCGGTGGCCAAGGCTGGGGGCGGCCGCCGGCGTTGCGCCGGGCCGGGGCGCGGCAGCGCCCGGGCGGCGCCTGCGGCGCATGGCCCGGGGGGCGCGGCGGTGGCACGCCGGCCACCGACCACGGGCGTGGGTCTCGTCCAGAGAGAGAAAGAGATGGGAGATGAGGGAAATTGGGAGGAGAGAGAGAGAAGGTTTTGTGGAGAGAGAGGGAGTTTTTAGAGAGAGTAGAAATGAAGAGAGAGAGGGGGAGAGATTTTAATAGAGGGAGAGAGAGAGAGGCGGTGGAGTTGGTCAAAGGCGGTGGGAAGTCGCTGGAAGAGGGAAGAAGAAAAGAAAAGAAAAGAAAAGAGTAAAAATTAATATTTTATTATTATTAAATTGGCCCGATATTTGACTAGCTCCGAACGGTACCCAAAAATTATAGAATTTAGAGAATATTATCCTGAGATGTAATATGAAAACGGTTTGTAGAAATTCTATCCGATGTGCAAATTAAAAATCCTGAAAGATGTCGCCGGTATCGGGCAACACCGGTTTGGCCGGATTTTCGATAAATTCGAAAAATTCCCCAAAAATACTCTAAGGTAGAGACTATAATTCTAAGACATATGGTGAAAGCAGATTCGTAAAATACAACTCCGTTTGTGAATTAAAAATCGTAAGGCCGATTATCGGTATCGGTCGACACCGACTCCGGAGATTTTTCAAAATAATGCAGAAAAATACCAGAAAATCTTGAAAAATCTAAAATATTAGAAAATAATTTTTGAAACTGAAATCAACTCAATCGGACTACCAGAAAGGTCAAATCAATATTATACGTCGTATCGCGTACTGATATTATGATACGTATACCAGGGATCAGGGAGTTGCAAATATTATTGCTAGATAAATTATTGAATTATTTATCTTGCTAATTTATTGCTTATACGAGACTGACTAAATACCAGTTCGAATGGTATATAAGTAAGAGATTTGAAAAGTGATTCTGTATTTAAAAAACGTTCAATTGAACGAAAAAAACTCCCACTTGATTTTCACCAACCTGGCCGATTGGACCGATTAATCTTGATCTTAAATTAGATTGTCAAGAACAACAAATATTTGGGAGCAGCCAATGCTCACATGATCGGTCATGTTACAAGATGCTCCAAAGTAAGTGGGTTGAATACTAAGAGGAAAAAAATGAGACAAACTTCAAAAAACTCGAAACGAGCTGTGGCAACGCACAACTCACAACTATTTTCATTTTTTTCATTAATTTTAAAGAAAGAGGATGGAGGTCACTCTCCAGCCTACGGCTTATCTAAGAGTGCTGTGGAGGAGCGAGTGCTACTGCAACACGACAGTCAATTGTCCAGTAGTCGTACAAGAGGTCTAGTCTGGGACTCGCTCATAGAATAAAAATTATAACAACAATAATTATAATAAAAACATGTTAGAGTAGAAAACAGCCTGTGTGGGCGAATTGCCGGGCAAATCTCCTTTGGCAGTCGGCCTCCTCCTCTGTGGTCAGAAGCTCGGGGAGGTGGAAGCCTGCCAGTGAAGGAATTGCCCTGTAATGCTACTGCACGCTAATGTCTGTTAAGCTGCACACAAGATTGTTCAACAGTACAGGTTGGTATTTATCAGTGTTGAGAACTGAGGAAAGCTTGGTTGATCAATTGTAGTAGCCTAGATGGTCCATTTTCTAATGGATATCCGAATTCTGAAACGCACATCCGACTGAGTACGCTGATGGATGCCATGGAAGCGGAGAACAATGCCGAAAAAAAAATCTCCATTGACCACAAAGTGGCCTGATTTTGCTTTGATTTTGTGCCTTTCTGTACGCCAAGGAGAGGGGAAAGAAAGCAAAAGGTGCCCTGTGAGTAAAGATGGAATGTGCCGGGCATCTCCCTTGGCTTTGATTCCTGTATCGTTTGCTTCCTTGTCACTCCGGTTGTCAACGCTGCATGAGTTGTGGCAACTCAGCGTGGGCGAGGAAAGTGATGGATTCTCGAGTTCATGACCGTACTCGCATTTTAAATTTTTGAAAAGATTGAGCATGACATCTAAATGTGCTCATATTGTAAAAAAATGCGAGATGCTTCAAGTAGTTTTGTTAGGTTTTCATTTTCCACAGCTCAAACTTATGTGTATGAACCATAATATATATACATCGTGTTTTCTTTTGCTTTTTGCGTCTCTTTTTTCTGATTTAAATGTGCAAAAGATCCATCCTTTTTTGTTTTTCAAAGACAATAATCAAATATAAAATGTCACACAAAATACAATCACAAGGAAGATACATAAAGGTTATCTAAAAGGATATAGCACAAAACATGTACTGTTTTGAGTATTTGATTTAATTCTCAACACCTCTTTTTTTAGAATATACGAGTATCTTTGAAAAATAACAATTTTTTTTAATAGGCCTTTTGAAACCACCTTAAAACTTGTGCAGCACCTAAATTGATACGTACGAAAGTACTCGAAGCGTGCTCCAAATGAATAACCAGTAGATGCTGTGGATGGTCTCCAATGGGAAAAGAGAGTTCCATGGTCCAAATCAATCTCCACCACCATTTTTGTCAATTTGGAAAGGAGAGCCTATGAACAAAGATAATGTATCCCCACCAAGGGAAATATGATTGTGAGAATTTGACAAATGAGACAGGAGATCAAGAAGAGGACTAAAAACTGGAAGAAAACTATGAATTAAATACATGGCGTGGCTGATGCTGCTCATTTACCATTTATTCCAGAAGGAACTTACGCTTATTTTGGATAACTGATAAGGTCTTTAGATTGTTGGGGAGGGCTTAAACGACACCCACCCACTTCAGCGTTGAGAGTCATTAGGATAAAGGGAGTAGCAATAGGGACAAGTAGACCCTCTATGTGCTTATTAACTCTTTCCAACTCATTGAACCTCCCCTCTTGGGCAGTAAAATCCACAGGGACCAATGACCAGGAGTTGGACATTCTGACGAAACTTAACAATATTTTGTATCAATGGAGTGGGAATTCGAGTTACCATTGGCCATGGCAAGGTTCTATATTTGACTCACGCCTGGCTACAACTCCATCTTATTAACCTTGATGACCAGATTAAAAGGATCAAAAAGAAGGAGAAAAACACCTAGTTGTGTAATGACAAGATACCACTAGTTATGATTCTTGATTGTATATATATATATATACACATATTGATCACATGTTTATACAGATTTAGGAGAAACGACAGAAAACATTGATTGAGAGAGAGTGAGAAACACATGGTGCATGAGTCCCATGTGTTTGTATCTTCATGAAGAGATTTTAGAATCGGGTTAATTTCATGAGGGGTTTCTTTTACATGGTTCACATGTTTCACACATGAGTCTTGTATTGTCATTGATATCTCTAACACTCTCCGCAAACGAAGTGGGTTCGAAAGAACCGAGAGCTTGTTCTTCAGTATAGAAAGCGTTAATGAGCTCAAAGGCCTCAGTAAGGATGTCTGCTAGTTGGTTTTTAGTGCCCACCAACTGAACATTCAGAACTCCGTTGGTGACATAGTCCCGCACAAAATGAATGTCGATCTCAACATATTTGGAGCGTGAGTGACGAATAGGATTGACCGAGAGATATATTGCACCGAGGTTGTCTCAGAGAATTATTGGGGGAGATTGCAAAAGTCTAAGCTTACGAAGTCATGACTGCAACCAAACGACCTCTGCTGCATTGTTGGCCACGTCTATATACTATGCCTCAGTGCTGGATCATGCTACAGTGCATTGCTCCTTTGAGCTCTAAAAAATGAGATTTGTACCAAGAGAGACATAATAACCACTGTTAAATTTTCAATCATTGATCGACCTCGCTCAATCTACATCAGTGTAAGCAGTAAACTGTACAGAAGAATGACGAGAGAGAAAAGACCATACTGAATGGTATATTGAGGTAATAGAGGATCCATTTTACATCGCTACAATGCTCATCGGTTGGAGCTTGCATGAACTGAGAGATCTTGTTCACCGAGAAGGCAATATCGGGTCTGGTAAAGCTTAGGTATTGTAGAGCCCCAACTGTACTTCTAAAGACAAAAGAGTCAGGGAAATGTTTGCCAACAACTTTGGAGAGCTTACAGGAAGTAGCCATAGGCGAACTGACAGGCTTGACACCATCCACGGATTCTAAGAAGGATGTAGGAAAAACCATTAGGAGTCAGAATGCATTTTTATTAAATGATTTTAATAAAATACATGAAAATGGAAAAGCGATACATGAAGTATTATCCGTTATATTTGTAGGGTTCTTTTTAATCAACCGCTCGGTACTGAGTGACCATGTATTATGCTCGAGCCGGAGATGGGGTTTCCTGTTGTCTTTCTGCCTCAGCGGAAGCTTTGGGTGTAAGGATAAATCCCCGAAGATATGCTTGCCGGATAAGATCTTCAAAGTACTTGCGGAGAGACCGACATTGGGATGTCCGGTGTCCCTTGTAGTCATGGGAGGAGCAATAGTCTTTCGCTCCGGGACAAGCAGGATCGTGTGGCTTCACTTTTGGATGTTTCACCGAGGGTTGACCTTGATGGCTTCAAAGACGTCGTGGGTCGAGGGCTTCAGTAGAGTGAAGCTGTAGTCCACCCGGTAAGTTCAGAGTGGACCCTACTGGTGGTCTGAGAATGGTTGCTTCTTGAAAGCAGCACACCCGTGACCCTGGCTGTCGATGGAGGGTTCTCTAAGCTGTGGCTTTGGTTTTGCACTGTCATCACCGCGGTTGAAAGATCGTTGGCAGAACTTTCATTGCCTCCAACTGGATGTATGGTTGGGCTCGGTACAAGATCTCACTCCAACTGGTGACATACTTCACCAGATTCTTGTACAACAGGTGGGTGATCTATAGCCCGCTGATGAACACGATAGCAGAGGTGTCCTCGTTGTAGTTGTGTACTTTGACTAACTAATTTTGAAAGTACCCAATGTACGTCTTGAGACTGTTCGAGGGTATCATCTTGACAGAGAGGAGATGATGATTGTTCTGCTTGAACTCCTAAAGGGAGGAGTACAGAGAGAAGAACAGCCTGGTGAGATCCTTGAAGCCATGGATTGAGCATGGCATAAAAGAGTAGAACCAATCACAAGTTATTCCCTTCAAGCTGGAGGGGAAGATCCGACATATGGAGTCATTTCTGGCATAGATCACTTCAAGGTACTCCTATTCGATGAGGCTAGAATAGCTTTCGACGAGGGTAGTCAACAACCATTGGCTTAGGGGAGTCATTATCCCCTTGATTTTCTTCTCTTGATCAGGAATTTTAATGAATGTAATTGCTCATTAAAAGAAACAGTTAATCCTACTAAATTAATGAGAGAGAAATCAGTGAAAGCTATTAAATGAGGCTGAAAACATCTGTAACGCCTGTCCGGCGAGGCTAAAATAGCTTTTGACGAGGCTAAAATAGCTTTGGCGAGGCTACGTTAGCTTCCGACGAAGCTAGCCAATAGCTGCTGACTTTAGGGGAGTTATGATTACCTTAATTATCTCCTCGTAATGAAGAATATTAATGGGGCATAACCGCCCATTAAAAGAGGCAATCCACCTCACTAAGTTAGTGGGGGTGTAAGCCCATAATCCTACTCAAGGGATTTGAAAAAGACAACAGACATGTAGCGTCACCAGTTCGGTGACGCTAAAGTTGCGGCGAAGCTAAGCTTCTAGCTTTTGGCAAAGCTAGCTAGTTTGATGAAGATAGTCCATTGGGCTGAAATGATGACCTTTTTGGCTTGTTTAAGCCTATTTAAAGGTGTGTTTGACTTTCTTTATACTTAGTTGGATTCAATAAGGTCTAGATGACTGATCTATCCATCATGAATTGATGCGCGCCTGGTAAAGTGTGAACTGATTGTCAAACTGTGTGAGACTTATCTTTTAGAAGGGTCGACAAATTAGACGTTGTACAAATCAACTGAGCAGCTACCTGGGATTTTGTTTTTTAGAAGTGTTAAAAAGCCGCCTCCCCTCTCTCTGAAAGAGAAGGTCTATTTATATTTGATCTGATCTGTGTGTATGTGGGCAAATGGCGCAGACGTGATCCTCGTAACCACATGATCTGTACGTGTTGATTTATTATAACGGCCATGATAATTGGCATTTGATTGTTGGGATTGCATGCAGAGAAACCTGCCTTCGTGTATTACTGCTCAGGCTGAAGGGAGTTTAACATTATGAACAAAGAGAAAAATCAGGTTGTATAACTGAAGGCGGAGATCAGCGATGATTTGTTGCTGTGGTGTAATTGAAGGCGGAGATCAGAAATGATCTGTTGTCGTAGTTGTCTTATGCGGAGCTGAAGTTTTCAGAATGAGGAGAGCTCTGGGATAGGTGAGAGCATTGGAGCTGCCGGGATGAAGCGTTTTCGGAGAGAAGAGCTGCTTTTGGAATGGCTCCAGAGGGACAGAGGCTCCTGGTTGGTAGGACACATGTCATCATCTTATGAGAGTCAAATTTTAACCACTACAGACACCTAAATTGCTACCCCCAACAAAAAGTGCAGAAACTTAAGGAGAAAAAAAAAATATAAAAAGGAACAATAAAAATGACTTAACGAAAAAAATATTTTATTTAATTATAGAAAAAGGGACTTTTACTTAAATTTAGAAGTCCATATAAATACTAACCAAACTTAAGGATCAATATTAGTATAATTTTTTTTTTAACTGAGGCAAAATAAACATAATAATACATATGGACAAAGATGGATGGGCCAACCAGACAAGAAAGTAAAAAAAAAATGTTGAACTAAGGACACGTAGTAACAATATAAGCAAAGGAAAAAGGACTGTCTGGGTTCTTTAAATAGAACTTGGGAGAGAAATTCTTGTTGGATTAAATCTTTGCTACCAACAAAATTCTTAATAAGAATTAAGTGTATAAACTGAATATTTCTTGTCTTTAGGATGCCTATTAAAAGAGAAGAAAATTTGATTTTACCGGGACTATTATCAATTTAAGTTTTGAAAAACCCCTGGGGCCATATACGCAAAAACTAATAAATTATACATAAAGAAAGTGAAGGGAAAGATTATATTGTAATAATAATAATTCAAGGGCTGTAACATGTCAGCTATCAAAAGAGAAGAAGTTCTCGTAGAGCGCATGTAATTTTCTTTCTCCTCCTCTTTATTATTATTATTATTGGAATATAAGTCTAACTGGGACTTGTATCTAAAACTTTTCATGACTCACTCCGGCTTCTTAGCTAATGAGCTAGGCCTCACTAGCTACTTGTATTTATGATGGAAGAGATCACATATTCAGGATGAGGGTCCAAATGTTTAGAAATATTTTCTCAACTATGTGACCAAGTGGGAGCGTACTAGTAACTATTTAGTATTCTTTCTTTAGGCCAGAAGAAAAAGAAACCATTGCATTCATTAAGGGAAGGAACATGCTATCTTCTATGGTACCAAAAATTTAACCAAGAAGTAGAAATATAGACAACAAAAAATCTATCAAGTTTAATCACCTTCAGAGAATCGAAAATACAAATAGTACTGGCATGGGATCTCAAGTCTTCTTCTACAAAGAAACAAGAGTGGATGAGAGACAAGGTACATAGATAGTTCTGCACGCAGAGATGGCTCCTTTGGTGGTGGGCTTACCTCCGAGACATATCCAGCCTCTGCCAAAGGAGAGATCACCCAGCGATCCACCGCCGCTCTTGTCGCCGTTGCAGGCCACCTACCCTTGCTCCATATATATCTAAGAGAAATATATATTGTGGTAACGGACAAGAGTAACTTTGAGTATATATGCAGACTTAAGCCTTGGCCCATATATACTCTGCGGTAACGTACAAGAGTGACTTTGAGTATATATTCAGACTTAAGCCTGACCACATGCATTTAGCTTGCCCTTAACCAACACATATGCAGTACAGAATGTGGTGATGGGGATCTTTAGCTCGCCACATCATGTGTAAATTCCCACCTTTGCTCATATGTAATAAGTATGAATCGTCTGTTTCTCGCTTCCTCTTTTGTATTTGCATTCGTACATATTAGTTTGTGATTGACTCAGCATTTGGAGCGCTGATCTCCGGTGATAGATGTCATTAATGTTTGTCAGCGAATTCCTCCGGAAGGCGCAGCAAGTTGTATCCGACCTTCTCAGATTCGGCATAAGATCGTTTGTCGATTCCAGGAGCATCGTGGTCTGTTCGGTGGAGATCGTGTGTCGATCTCGTAGTGGCGTTGAGACTGTTCGTGGGATCGTGTGTTGATCTCAAAATAGCATTTTGGATTGCTAGTGGGATCAGATTTGGTGGCGTAGATCGTTTTGAAAATTCGTCTAGGGTTTCTCTTTGAGGTGAATGTTCTATCTTTATCTCGTATTGATCGATTTTCGTTTGGTTTTTCGCATTTTATTTGGTGCTTTCTGGAGATATAGTCAGAGCTAATCAGTCTACGTTGAAGACGTGAACATCTACCAATCGAAGAGTGATATGTGAAGTTTGATGGCAAAGAAAATTAGAAGGGTAAGGGAGATATTAGAAAGTCCAAAATCGGTGATCGTGAATATTTGAAGAAAAACTTGTATGCTTACTATAAAGAAGTAGGACGCTGGAAGATTGATTGTCCAAAGCTCAAAACGAAAAAGAAGTCAAACAGAGTCCAAAATCATAATGGCGGTTGGTAATAAATCTGAATCATCTGGTTATTCAATTTCTGTTACCCCCTATTGTTTGCTTTTTAGAGGAATCTTAGTGCATTTTGGATATGAATGCTACCTATCACGTTTGTCCCAAATGGTAGTGATTTACTAGTTTTGAAAAATTAGATAGAGGCTTGGTGTCGTTCGGTGACGGACACACAAGTCATATTAAAGGGATAGATACAATTCGTATCAAGTTGTCTGAAGAGATGGTAAAAGAGTTGAAAGATTTGAGGAATGTACCTTAGTTGAATAAGAATTTAATTTCAGTTGAAACTTTGAAAATGCAGGGCCTAAAAAGGACTCTTGGAGAAGGCATTCAAAAGATGTCTAGAAGCATGGTGATTCTGGAGGGTATTTGACGCAACAACTTGCACTACGTGAAGGGTAGTGCAGTTATCAAAAATTTAACAGTTTCTGAACATTTGAAAGACAACTCTACCAGGTTATGATAGATGAGGCTTGGACAAGTTGGTGTGAATTCCTTGAAAGCGTAGGCAAAGCAAGGACGATTGGAAGGTGCTTTAACCTGTAATTTAAAATTTGGTGAATGTTGTTTTCTGAACAAGAAGATGAAAGTGAAATTTAGCACTGCAACTCACCGCTCAGAAGGTCTTTTTAATTGAGTTCATGTTGATGTTTGGGCTCCTACCAAGATTGCATCACTTAGAGACCATTGGTATTTTGTCTCTTTTGTTGATGATTTATCTATATATTGTTCGGTGTACACTATGAGACAAAGTAATGAACTCTAGATGTGTTTGTGAAGTAGAAGAATATGATGGGGAAACAGAATGGTAGAAAGATTAATTGCTCCAGATTGATAATGTTGGAGAGTATAAGGATCAATTCCTACGATTTGATCAAAACACTATATTAATATTCACTTTACAATAGGAAAACATAGAATTTCTACGGAGATGAACTGTTTCTTGTTGGAGAAGGTTCGTTGCTTGTTGTCTAATACATAATTAGATAAGTTATTTTAGGCTAAGGCTTGGAATATGCTTGTCATCTTATGAATAGATTGCCATCGACTGTGTTATGAGGTAAAACTCCATTGGATATTTAGTCGGATGAAGCTGCTCAAGACTATAATTTGTTGCGAGTATTTGGATGTCCAACCTACTTTATTGTCAAAGATGACAAGTTAAATCTACAAGTGAAGAAGTTTGTGTTTTTGAGTGTCAAGAGGAATATGAAAGGCTATAAGCTATGGGACTGTGAAAATAAGAAGATTGTGTTGAGCAAGCATGTTACATTTGTTGAGACTTCATTATTGAAGTCCACCATCTCTTAATAGGTGGAGAGGTTGAAGACTAAGGATGCATCACAGCGGATGGAGGTAGATGCTACTCCACTATCTCCAGTTGATTTGGTATCAGTTGAGATTTCCCCGGATGTGACACCGGGTGGAGATCATGTAGCAGTGATGGATACTGAACAAGTTGAATCCACAAAAATGGGTGAAGAAGCGTGAATCTCACATTGATGAACTATACAAGCTCAAATTAAAGGTCGTTCTCTATGACGATACTGGTTAGGAGGTACATATGACTCAGCCAGTTGAGTTCGTAGCTACAGATTTGTTTTCGATTGGTTGAGATCGGTAGATCTTATTTGGATGAACTACGAGTGGCTTGATCTCGTTAGGCATGGGTACTTAGGCGGCCATAATAGTACGGCCGATTAGATGAGCTGAAATTGATTGATTCATTGTGTTCGACTAAAATTTGGGAAATGTTTACCGACGTTGAGAATTGTGGGGGAGAAGATAAAGGATAGAATTTTTTAACTCATTGGAGATGACCAAGAGAGAAATGAGCATCGGAGGTGGTCTGCAAAGCAAGAGATGCAGTAGCAAGAAGCACGGGTAGAGCGTGTATGACATGCACAATATGCACAAGGAGAAAACAAGCTGAGTGGTCATTTGCATGGTCGATTGAACGGTCCTCTGGAGGGCGCAACACTCATGAACAACTTTTGTTGTCAGCACATGTTTAAATTCCCACCCCATGAAAACCTGAAAGCTTAATGTTTTGACACAAAGCTTCAATACTCAATATGCAAGTCAAAATCAGATGCAAGACAGAGCTCTCGATAGATTATGATGTCTTTCAACAATAATAGCGGGAACTCATACAATTGTATGGCAAAAGTCATAAAAAAAAGGTGAAGAAGTAAAATATTATAATAACATAAATAATTATCTCTTATCACCTATATCAGCCATTAGGTTTTTTTAAAGGTTTTAATTCTCACTTTTGGTAACTTGAGAAAAAAATCCCATAAATCATTAATGAAGAATCATAGGAATAAAACAATTAAACTTTAATTATTATTACTTAGTATTAGAGGACCCCAATAATTGGAGTAATTATTTTAACAATATTTTAGAATCTCTTACAATTTTATGCAGTTATCATTTATTAATAATGTATTTTTTCTCTATATTCTCCTTTTTAAATCAAAGTGAGCGTAACTCTTGTTGCTTTAGTTTTCTTCTTATAATAAATCATTTAACTATTTCACCCTAGCTTTGTAAAAGTAGAAATTATCTATTTTTACAAAGTTGTATGTTTAGCTTTCAATAACTCTTCATAAACATTTTCTTGTTCTTGGAAGCTTAATAAAATATATTTTGAAAGTTCTAACATACACGTTATAAAACTTTTGAAATTCTCCAACATTTTGCTTCGAATGTTATTTGTATTTGGTAAAAGTAGGAATAGAAGAGACATATTTTTTTTTGTTTATGTGAGCAAGTAAGATACATTACAACCAGTTGAGATGGGAGACCTTTGAAGCCTCGGATAATGGTATTAGAGTGAGATTGGGTAGTGGGTGGTCCCAAGTAGAAAACTTGCATTAACCAGCTCTATAACTGATAGAATACTTCTCAAACCCAAAAGGAAGTGGAATTTACTGCAACCTCCCAAATAAACTTATTTTTTCATCAGATATTTCAGTCAAAGCAGTTATCCCCACAAAGGATTAATCACATTAGCCATTTCTTAGAATAGCATTAGCATAAATGCATGGTTCTAGTCTCCTAACCTTCTTACACTTTGTCCCCTTCTCCTTAGGTACAGACACATCTGTCAGCAAATCGAGAGCAAAAAGTTAAATATAAAATGAAAAATTAGAAGTTGAATTATGTTAATAAAATATATATATATATATATGCATGTCTCATTTTCTATACTGACTTGACTATTAGGTCTTTGCAAAGGTTTACCCATTTTTTAAATTAAATAAAAGGACTCATATGATTATTTTTTCTTTCATCCTTTAAGAGGTTTATTTGTAAATGATATTAGAGTTGTGAGGGACATGTGATTATTGATCCAATAGAAACATACAGAGAATGAGTAATTCATGGCCATGTTGCCAGCAACAGATAGGATAAAGTTGAATACAATTTTCTTATATTAAATTAAAAAAGGAACCCCACATATATTTAATTTAAGCAAATCAAGTAAAAACATTTCTTTATGCTAAACTTAAAGAGATATTATCATATGAAATAATTAAATAAGTATCTAATACCTCATTATCCAACAACACCACATTATTCACATTTTATTTTTCTCCACTATCATTTTGGCAAGAGTATATTCTTTCCTTTGAAAATCTATCTCTTTGAATCTTAAGATTTCTCCGATTTTAATTTTTTTCCGGTGTAATCTAAATTTCTTCCAATTTTAATTTTCTTCCTGATTTTCATTTTCTCGATTTTAATTCATGGGCCGACCATTCTTTTTCGTAGTTGGTGGCAGAAATCAGAGTAGCGCAGAAGAAATATAGTGGATATCTATACTCATCTTTTCCATTGATATAGATATTTTTCTGTTCCTAGCATCTAAATTTTGAGAACGAAATTTTCTTGTTAGGCGTGTATTATGCAATATCCTTGTTCAATAATACTTGATTTCATATTAAATAATTATAATTATTGTTATTATGTTTATAACTTTTAATAATTATTGATTATTGATATTATTATTCCTTTTTCTTTCTCCTTTTCCTTCTTATTTTATTTATGCCGAACCATCTTTTTCCTTTTTCTTCCCATTTCATTTCAGCCTGAGCCTAAAGCCAAGACTAGCTCATTTTCATTTTCTCTTCTTTTTCTTTTAGCCTTGGCCCAGCCCAGCCTAGAGCCCGGGCTCGCATCACTCCTCTTTTTTTCTTTTCATCTCTATTTATTTAAATCCCGAGCCCCAAAGCCCACATCCTTCAATTCTTAAAAAAATTTAAAACAAAACATAAATAAATATGTGATCCTAGGAATTGAACCCTGGTTCCCAACACTTGAATCAAGAAGGTTACCTGCTGTGCCGCATTGGCCTACAGTTAAGGAATCCATCAATTTCTATTTAAACCCATCATAAGCTGAAAAAACAAATAACCTCTCAACTTCATTTAAACTCTATAACGGCATAATCATCCAACACAGTGAAAAATTCACTTAAGGCTAACGACCTTCCCTCTTTAGATACAAGGGCTCTTTATTGACCCGACTAGAATTGAGGTCGAGTGCTTGCATCCAGAAATACGTAGCCAAATCTCAAATCGATTTCTGGCCAGCCAGAGGTTCGCTCAAGTTAAATTTGACTGTATTGATTTTTGGTAGAGCGGTCTCCTTCTATATATTCGTAAGTAAGTTGCAAAGAAAAAGGTGTCATACAAGGGGAATCCATATGAGAAGTTGGACTTGAGGGGGAAAGTGCACATTTAAATTTATCTTTTACACGAAGCATTCAAAAGGGTGCGTGTCACTTGGATGAACACGAAGATGGAAATGTAACTTGGATTGAGTCACGCGATGTGATTTTCCGTAAGTAAGACTTTTCTAGCATTGGAGAAGTAAGCCAACATTTGGTAATTTACGAGCTAGAGAATACGCTGAAGCAATGGGCTTCTAATACAAGAAATAACAAGTGCAAGCAGAGATAAAAAAGATAGCAACTATAAGCTAATAGGGATAAAGAGGACAGCGCACCGGTATTTAACGTGGTTTGATCAATATGACCTACATCCACAGGAGAAGACATCAAGAGGAATCCACTAATCAAAAGGAGAGAATATAAAGAGAGATTACAACTCTAATCTCATCCAGCCAAATCCACAAAACTCAATTTATAAATAGGGAGAAAATGAAGGAGAGAAGAAATGAGAGTGTGTGTACAAGTTGGCTACACTCTTCTTCAACACTTGCTTTTGCAATTTCATCACTCATTGCATCCCTATATATAAGAGCCAGAACCCACCAACACCCAACACCCATCCTCACCAGCACTTCTACAAGCCTCTTTCATTAGGGTAACTGATTATCTTCATAGGGTGCCTTAGTTCTTAGGGTGGCTAAGTAGTTGGTGTAATTAGGTAGGGTGTCTTGATTAAGACTACACAAGCATGCTTGCTTGCATGCTTGTGTATTCAAGTCAACAAAAGTGAGCTTAATTTGTTTACATTCAAAGACTTATGAACAAATCTTCACCTTGTCTTTCATGAATAATAAATTTTTCCACCTTAACTTGAACTATATCAAATGTGTTTTGGATCCTCGTTGTCTTCTTTGTTGGTCCAAAAGCCAATTACCCTAGTTTTGATGATGATTATGTTATGTAGTTATTTGTACTAATGATTTTTTTATTTATGTTACAAGTTTATAAGAACTATTATGCTTATGTTTAGCTTCTCTAAAAGACTCACAAGTCAAGTTTTGAAGCTAACATCAAGGTGTTTCAAGAACTTAAGCATCAAGAATACATATAGCACTCTAGTATGGAGTTAATCATAAGAGATCAAGAAGAGATGCAAATAGAAGAACTCTAGATGAAATTGTTTTTCTGTTTAAACAATGTAAGATTTAGTTTTGTTAAAATCAAATTTAAATATTTGGATTGCTCACAAGATTCACACAAACATACAAAAGAGTTATTTGATTTGTTTCCAAAATCTTAAAAATATTTTTTTATAGTTTATATCGTTTACAAAATGGTATTTTGATTCATGGATTTGGAAAAGAATATTTTGGAGAAATATTTCAAGAATTTACAAAAACAAGTTCAAAACTTTATTCTTTGTGTTGATCTAGAATCACACGTATTTGAGCTTCAAAGATTTACACGAACTTATTTTTGTATAGAGATTTCAAAGTAGTTGAGTGTAAAATCAAAAAGATTTCAAAATTTAATCTAAGTATTATTTTGACCCTTTGCCGGTCGACCAACATGCAGAGCTGAATGCTCTTTCGGTCGACCGAGCGGTCGACCAGCTTTGCACACGCATGCACAAGTGTAGCTTGTGCACATCGTCGACCGCCCGGTCGATCACATGTTAGAGCAGTACTCTTTGTTTGTCAAAATCGACTGACAGATAGTTTGACTGACTGAGAAACAAGAGCTCTCTGTTGGGCTCAGTCAACCGCACGATCGACCGCTATTCCAAAAGGTCAGAAATATGACCGTTGGTGGTCGACCAGCCAATCAACCAACAAGCTTGTTTAAGCTTGATTAACCCCAAATGACTATATTTTTAAATCTATCTTTTCTGGGTTAATCAATAATGACTATTTTGGGTTCCTCTTTTCTATCTTGGTCCTCTATAAATAGAGGCATTGTAGGAAAACCCTAAAAACTTTGGTTAAGTACTTTGATTAATATTTTCAAGATCTTTACCCAAGATTTTCAAAAGAATTCAGTTTTGAGCCAAAATTTTAAATCCTAGTTTCTAGCTTTGAGCTTTCAATCCAATACTTCAACCTTTTCATAACACAACATCCGGAGCTAGAGTACTAAACACTGTCTGAGCTAGCCACGAGAGAAGTTAAACTTAGGTGGGGCCATTGTATAACACAACGTCAGGCGCTAGGGTGCGGCGGAGCTAAAACTTTGCGAGGCTCGTACTTGGTGGAGCTCACGCAGCGAAGCCAGCGCGTAACACATTGTTGTATGATAAGCGTCAGGGTGTACCAAAACCCAAGCCTGGTTGAACTCGCATGGTTACAACACGACTCTAGATTGGAGAGGCTAGCGGGGTTCGTAGCTCATCAGATCTATTAAGACTGCTAGGCATTGTGGCTCTGAAGGACATGGTCAAGAATTTATAATAACTAAGATGAGCCCTTAATACTATTTTCTGAATGTCAATCTTATAGCAGATTACTTTCGAAAATACCCGAGCTCTTTGAAGTTGATAGAAGAGATCATGATCATTCCTGAAATACTATAAATAGAAAATATCTTAGCTCTATCTAACAGAAGTCCTGAATCTAGAAATTTGTTTCATACTGATGCTCTTCGTGTAGTGTCACAATCTGTCTAATTATATAAGTGATGACTACATTACTATCTGCACTAATCCCCGTGGTACGTCCATGTATATAAGAATAAAATGCGAAACCGAAGAACTACCAGATATAAGATAATACGATGCACTAGAATCGAAGAGTGCCAGAATAGGATGAGAACAAATCACATCTGTCCTGCCATTACGTCACTAGTCTACTCATATCTTAAGTTGGTATAAAGGCTAAAAAAATTGGAATAACAAAAATAGATAGGAACAGCATGGAAAAAAGGAGGTGGACACGAAAAAACTAAGATTAATGATGATAGTGCAATAAGGAGGATAAAATATAGAAAACTTACCAACTAAAAAATAGGATAGAATGGGGATAATGGTTACGGGTGGTACCTTTAGGGTTCCTGTTTTAGATATTAGGAATCTCTTGCTGTTCTTTCTCCATTCAATATCTTGATTTCCTCTTCAGTCAAATTATATGTTTGCCTTCTTTTGCCATATATCCTAACTCTTGGTCTCCTCTGTGCCTAACTATATGCTTGTTGTTGGGGATGAAGTAAGCTTCATCTGCCAGTAGATCCCAGATTCTCTCCCAACGGTAGTACTGGATGTGTTGATCGGATCGGTGCAACGTTCTATGCCTTCTTGAACGGACAGTTACTCTTCAAATGATCTCCGGTCCTGCACATAAAACATAATTCATAAGTTTTTCGGTGGTTGTGTTGTAAGTGCCCGGGCTTCAGGCAGTACCCACATAACATATTATTGAGGGCGAGGTTGGAGTGATTACCTCACTAGTGGTGTATCCAGGAGCCTGCCTGAGTCTTCACCTTCCATCAACTGAGAGGGTCTCTTTGCCGACTTCATATGCATCTTATCCTGATTTTTTCTTCTCCAGTTCCCGTTCTACCTCTTGAACGATGGTCAAAATATGAGAATATGTCTTGGGCTACTGGGGCATAAGGAACATTTTGATCTTCATCTTCAGGCCTTGCTGGAATCTACTTGTTTGGTTCTCCTCGTCAGCCACCATGCATGGCGCAAACCAATTATGCCTTAAGAACTTTGCAGCATACTTATCTACATTTCAATCATTCTACTGCAATTTGATAAATTGTCTTTTACCTCTTTCTATGTTATCAGGGAAGAATCTCTCGTAGAAACTCTTCGAGAACTTTTCCCAAGTGACAAGCTTTTCTAGTTTCGCTTCCTTTACCAACCACCAGGTTCTTGTTACATCTCTTAGTTATATCTTTGCCACATTCACCTGATCCTTATCTGGGATTCAGACTTTCCTCATAAGGTTCACTACTTCTATCAACCATTGTTTTGCATCCAATGGCTTCTTGGTACCGAAAAATAAAACTGGCTATAGTTTTCTAATTTTATAGATGTTCCCTAGCCTCTACTCGTGGAGTGCCGTTAATAATCTTTGGTGCAAGATTTCCATCTATTTCTGTTAGTTTTTCATCACACTCTGCAAAAATTGCCTTAAATCAACACTTTTTCCACTAGGGCCACCTTAAGAAGAACCAAAATCATTATGATTTCCCCGTCTTTTCATGTTTGAGTTGGTCTAAGAATAACGAGAAACTGAAGCATGAAGGATAGGAGAACTGTAGAATTCAAGGGAAGAATTATCAAGAGAAAATAAATAACTCTATATGTTGGCCCAAAGGCCCATCACTCTAGTTTTGATGATGATTAACTCATGAAGTTATAGTACTAATGATCTTTTGTTTAACTAGTGACAGATTTGTTATCAAGATCTTAGTAGGTGTGGAGCTTCAACAAAAGATTTAAAGTCAAGTTTTGGAGCTAGCACCGGTTGATTCACGAGCCTATGCATCAAGACCACATCATAAGTTGAGCTCGTTGGATCATGTTTGGATCAAGTCAAGAAGATGAGAAGACTTCAAGGGAAGACTTCAAGATCAAGACTTGTGTCTAGGTATAAGATTTTATTTTTAGATAAAATGTAAAGGATAGAATAGTTGGTGGATTGCTCAAATATATATCACACACACACTCTTGATTTAGTTGTTTTTTTCATAAAAGAATTTTCAGATTTAGAAAAGACTTTCATTTTGGAAAAATACTTTTTGGTTTTTGGAATTTCTTATATGCATGTCTTTTATCCAAAACCATATTTAGAGCTTAATGCCAAAAACATAGATATTTCATCTTAATTGTGTAGTGGATCATATCCATACACACTATGCTTTAATGAATTCAAAATATCTTGTTTTTGTATCATGAAGAAGTTTGGAAAACAAATTTTAGAAAAATACAAGTTTTTCTTTTGAGCCAATATTTTCCTACTTACAAAAATAGTCCAATCTTTTTATAACATGCCTTGATTTTGTGCAAGCATGTTTGTTTATCAAAGTATAATGGTAAAACTATTTTTGTAGATTTTCTAAGTATTTATGGGATTTTATTTCAATCAAAAAGACCAAGTTTTAATCCCAGTTTTTCTGTTCCAGGCTTCAGCCAAGTCGACTAGTCGACCTATCAAGTCGACTAGGGCTGAAGTCGGTCGACCGGCTCGGTCGACCGACGTGCACGACGTGCACGCCTTGACCTGGCAGATGGCCGGTCTGCCGATCCAGTCGACCGGAACTGAGAGCAGTGCTCTCTGTTCTTTTGGGTCGACCGGGCGGTCGACCGGAGGCTCCAACGGTCGGATTTTTGCCCGTTGGCGGTCGACCGGACGGTCGACCGACAGGTTTGACAGACCCCAACGGCTAGTTTTTGACAGCCTATAAATTTGGGGGTTTGGTCATTGTTTTTCTCGAAGATTTTAGGAGAGCTTTCAAGCCAGTTTTTCTGATCCTTTCAAAAGGTTTTCTCCACATATTTGTGAGCAAATATTTCCTATCTAAAGGGAAGATTTTATCAAGAGTGTTTAAAGTGATTCTTTGAGTTTTTCTCCACCATTCTCTTCCTAGTTTTTCTCACACAAACACTTGAGCAATTCATAGACATACTCATCCTATAGGAGTGTTGTAGTGAGAGCTTTTATTGGTGATCAAAGTGTTTAGATCACCAAGAGATTTCATTCTTATACTTTGAGGAAACGGGCAAGTGTGCTCGTGGTGGTTTAGAGTTCGGTTGTGAACTCTTGGTTTGAGGTGCGGCCTCGGCAAGCTTGTGGGGCTTGCGTGTGTACGGGACTAGGGAGTCCGAGGGTTTGTAGGTGTTGCGGCACCGGGGAGAGATCCATTGGGATCTTGCATAGTGGAAATCCTTCGTGTGTCGAAGGCGGGGATGTAGAGCAAGTGTGCTCGAACCTCGAAACATACCCTTGTGTTTGCGATTGCTCATTCTCTCTCTCTATCTCCTTTATATCTTGCATACTTTTATTGTCTATCTTTACATGCTTGATATATTCATTTGTGCTCATTGATATACATGCTTGGGTTGTTTGCTAACACTTGTATTTAACCAAGAGAGCCAACGCGACACCTCAACCCTTATCAAGGGGAATCTAGAGGAGTTTGTCCAGAGCCCTTCACGGGGAATTCGGCAACACTCTTGTGTTATACGTGGTGTTTAGTGTAAGAGTTTTGTTTAGGTCATAATAGCTTTAATTCCGCATTATTTGGCATTAAGTGACCATTAGATTAGCCATCACCTATTCACCCCCCCTCTAGGTGAACTTACAATTGGTATCAGAGCCTCGTGCTCTTGATTTGGGTCTAACAACCTTGAGTTAAAGATCCTCTTTTTAGGCTAATCACATATTTGTACACACACCATGGATTTCATGTCACCACCCACTTTTGACATTCTTAACATCCACATTTGGAAGGTTAAGATGTCCTTGTACCTCAAAGCCCTAGGCATCCATGTTTATCTTGCCACAACTAATAATGCATATTGTTTAAATGGTAAGAACATTGAGGCTAATACAAAAGCCCTACATGCTTTAAGATCTACCCTAAATGATGATTATTTATCTAGGGTTGCTAATCTTGATTTGGCTTTTGTAGTTTGGAACACCCTCCTCTCCCTTGGCGAAAATGATCAATACTATGCAGGGAGTGACTCGGATGTTGGAAGCGACATCTCCAACAAGTGCTATATGGTCCAAGGGGATAACCCCCTTGAGGTAACTACCGATTCCGAGGATGAGGATGATAACATGTCATATGATGAGCTCACTTCTTTTTGTCAACAATTGCTTGAGAAATATGACATGATTAAGAAAGAAAATAAAATTTTGAAAAAGAATTTTGACTGCATGCTTAATGAAAATGATTCATTTAGAAATAATATTGCATGCTTAGAAAGAGAAAAAGAAGATTTGAAAAATGAGAATGTTTCCTTGCTTTCAAAATTGAATAATTTGTGTGAAGGAAACAATACTTTGAAAAATAAAATTGATTTGGTGGAAAAACAAAAGGAAGTTATTTTTCAAGAAAATAAGTCTTTAAAAAGAAAAATTTGTGAAAATGAAAAAGATTTTGTTTCGATAAAGAAAGAGAAAAATGATTCTTTATCTCATCATGCTTTACATGCCACCACTAATGAGATTAAAGATTTGAAAAATAAAATGAATGGTTTGAGCTCTACCTTGAGCTCATGTGCTTTTAACCATACTAGATTGGAGTCTATGTTTTCAAAGAAACAAACTCCACATGTTCATGCACATCATACCCATCATGCATATGCTTATGTTGCACACCATGATCATTCACACACACATAAGCATACTAAGGTGTACACATGTACACATTGTGGCCGCAAAGGCCATTTAGCAAAATTTTGTTATGATAGGTTAAATCATTTTAATTTTGCTAATAATAAAAATTTTGGGTTCCTTATAAGACTAACCCCAAAGGACCCAAGAAAATATGGGTACCAAAACCCCCACCCCATGTTTTTGATGTAGGTGAGGGATCTCTCAAGACGTGAGAGATTTGGTGCCTTGATGGTGGGTGCACTTGAACTAAAAGGACACATATTTGGAGCACCGCTATCAAGGAGGTTTTGGTGGGAAAGACCACCAAGTTTGGAGCTTTGGAGTTGGTAACAATCTCTAATCTCTTATTTTTTATGTTCATGCTTGTTCATTCATAATATTCATAGCATGTTCATGTTTTATGATTTAATGTGCTTCATGTGGTAAAAACATGCTTAGATGTAGTTTATATCAAAACTTGTATTATACATGTACTAATAGTGAGTTACATTTGATTTATATATATATTTGCACTTCATGCTCATTTGTACCCACTATATGCACATGTATAGACTAGTTTTGATGATTCTCTCATTTATACATGCTTTGCCAAATTTTATGATTTTACTTCATGTATATGTATTTCTAATTCAAATCTAATAAATATACATGTATACCCGTGAGTCTCTTGCCTTCATGCAAATACATTTGATAGACTTTTTTATGTTTGGGATATGTATGTGTATTGTTAGTTTTGGATAAATCATACATATACCATGAAGATTAGTGTTTTAATGAAAAATGATTTTTCATGTTTTTGTTTTATTAAAAATGTGACTTATAATCTTTTTGAGCTTAAATGACTATTTTCATAAAAATGCTATTTACATGATCTTTTAAACACTCACATCTTCATTTATTAATTCATGACTTAGTTTCATGATCATTTTGAGCTTTATAGACCATGAGTGATTAAATCTTTATGTATTTAGTTATGCTTTATGAAGTACATATGATTTGATGTATTTGAAGGATCTTTAACTAGTTGTTCAAAAACTATTTTATACTAGTTATTTATTCTTCAATTAGTCTATAAGATATACACATGATCTTATTTTTTGTATTCTCAAGATTTGATGCTTCATGAATTGAATATTAGTTTAAATGATAGTTTTTTTTGTCAACACTAGGATTTATACTTGTACATATTATGGGTCACAAATAAATCTATATATGGTTGGGTTTGATTGCTTATTTGTGCCTATTTGGTGTGCTAGTATAGCCTAGTTTTGATGATCCTTACATTTTTTAAACTTGTATTCCCATTTTGAATTTGTATTATGATCATGTGCTTTCATTTCATGTATATGTTTATTTTTCCAAACTTTAAAATATACATGTATACCTCTTGAGTCATTTGCCTTTCATGTAAATCTATATATATGGACTCAATTGTGTTTAGGGATATGTATGTATACTTCTTGTGTTGTCAAAACATACATATACCTTGAAATATAATTTTTTTAATTAAAAAAAATTTTTTTTTGTGGTGATTTTCATGTTTTCAAAATTTATGATAATTTTCACATTGTCTCATTTAAAGGAATATTGAGCTTCATTGCCATTTTCATGTGATTTACACATATTTCATGAAAAATATTTTAGTTTATTCCTTGATTGAAGGATTCCGTACTAGTTTTCAATTTCATTTAACTAGTTCGAGTTCTTCATGTAGATTATATGATGTATACACTTAAGCTTATTTTTCTATTGGTATCATTGGATATTTTCAATTGGTATCAATATGAACTTCTTTTGTATACACTCATATTTGTTTTCCCATATATGTATGTATCAATTTCATTTGGTATACTCATTTTTCATACATATATATGAGTTATTTGTGCTTGAGTTAAAATTGTTTTACATGTTTAAAGCACAAAGTTGTTTATGATAAGAAAATAAAATTTTAAGAAAAATTCTCAAGATTTGTTTTATTGAGAAAATTCAAAATTTTGTTTTATCAGAAAAATTCAAAATTTTTGATTTGTATTGCCTATATGCAAGGAGAGCTTAACATCTCTTCTACATATATATTCATGTTGAGTGTATTGTATATTGAGGAGCTTAACAACTCTTCTTTATGTGGTACACGTGTGTAGGGGGAGCTTCACATCTCCTCTTATGCATTACATAATATGTGTTATGTGAATTGGGGCTTGTCATCCCTTCTTCATGTAATGCATATGTGTAGGGAAGCTAACTTAGGATCTTCCTCTTCATGAATGTATATCGCATATAGCCTTTCTTGATTGATTTAATTTACCCCTTTATTGGTTCTTTGTTTCGGACAAAAAGGGAGAAAAAATTTGATGATTTTGTTTTACTTTAACCCCTTTGTTGATGATTGACAAAAAGGGGGAGAAGAATTTGAGAGTTATATGCATGTTGAGTAAGATTTATGTGTATGCATATGTGTTTTGTTTTGCAAATAGGAGAAAGAGATTTATTTTGTTTTATCTCCATTCATTTGCATACATGTTTGTGAGCTTTATTGCATATATTTATTATTTTGTGTTATGCATGAGTTAAGGGGGAGCTTCTTTGAAGCTTTACTTTAATCCATGCATATATAACTTCATGAGTTTTGTCGTCATCAAAAAGGGGGAGATTGTTGGCCCAAAGGCCCATCACTCTAGTTTTGATGATGATTAACTCATGAAGTTATAGTACTAATGATCTTGTGTTAATTAGTGACAGATTTGTTATCAAGATCTTAGTAGGTGTGGAGCTTCAACAAAGAATTTAAAGTCAAGTTTTGGAGCTAGCACCGGTTGATTCACGAGCCTATGCATCAAGACCACATCATAAGTTGAGCTCGTTGGATCGTGTTTGGACCAAGTCAAGAAGATGAGAAGACTTCAAGGGAAGACTTCAAGATCAAGACTTGTGTCTAGGTATAAGATTTTTATTTTTAGATAAAATGTAAAGGATAGAATAGTTGGTGGATTGCTCAAATATATATCACACACACACACTCTTGATTTAGTTGTTTTTTTCATAAAAGAATTTTCAGATTTAGAAAAAACTTTCATTTTGGAAAAATACTTTTTGGTTTTTGGAATTTCTTATATGCATGTCTTTTATCCAAAACCATATTTAGAGCTTAATGCCAAAAACATAGATATTTCATCTTAATTGTGTAGTGGATCATATCCATACACACTATGCTTTAATGAATTCAAAATATCTTGTTTTTGTATCATGAAGAAGTTTGGAAAATAAATTTTAGAAAAATACAAGTTTTTCTTTTGAGCCAATATTTTCCTACTTACAAAAATAGTCCAATCTTTTTATAACATGCCTTGATTTTGTGCAAGCATGTTTGTTTATCAAAGTATAATGGTAAAACTATTTTTGTAGATTTTCTAAGTATATATGGGATTTTATTTCAATTAAAAAGACCAAGTTTTAATCCCAGTTTTTCTGTTCCAGGCTTCAGCCAAGTCGACTAGTCGACCTATCAAGTCGACTAGGGCTGAAGTCGGTCGACCGACGTGCACGACGTGCACGCCTTGACCTGGCAGATGGCCGGTCTGCCGATCCAGTCGACCGGAACTGAGAGCAGTGCTCTCTGTTCTTTTGGGTCGACCGGGCGGTCGACCGGAGGCTCCAACGGTCGGATTTTTGCCCGTTGGCGGTCGACCGGACGGTCGACCGACAGGTCTGACAGACCCCAACGGCTAGTTTTTGACAGCCTATAAATTTGGGGGTTTGGTCATTGTTTTTCTCGAAGATTTTAGGAGAGCTTTCAAGCCAGTTTTTCTGATCCTTTCAAAAGGTTTTCTCCACATATTTGTGAGCAAATATTTCCTATATAAAGGGAAGATTTTATCAAGAGTGTTTAAAGTGATTCTTTGAGTTTTCCTCCACCATTCTCTTCCTAGTTTTTCTCACACAAACACTTGAGCAATTCATAGACATACTCATCCTATAGGAGTGTTGTAGTGAGAGCTTTTATTGGTGATCAAAGTGTTTAGATCACCAAGAGATTTCATTCTTGTACTTTGAGGAAACGGGCAAGTGTGCTCGTGGTGGTTTAGAGTTCGGTTGTGAACTCTTGGTTTGAGGTGCGGCCTCGGCAAGCTTGTGGGGCTTGCGTGTGTACGGGACTAGGGAGTCCGAGGGTTTGTAGGTGTTGCGGCACCGGGGAGAGATCCATTGGGATCTTGCATAGTGGAAATCCTTCGTGTGTCGAAGGCGGGGATGTAGAGCAAGTGTGCTCGAACCTCGAAACATACCCTTGTGTTTGCGATTGCTCATTCTCTCTCTCTCTCTATCTCCTTTATATCTTGCATACTTTTATTGTCTATCTTTACATGCTTGATATATTCATTTGTGCTCATTGATATACATGCTTGGGTTGTTTGCTAACACTTGTATTTAACCAAGAGAGCCAACGCGGCACCTCAACCCTTATCAAGGGGAATCTAGAGGAGTTTGTCCAGAGCCCTTCACGGGAAATTCGGCAACACTCTTGTGTTATACGTGGTGTTTAGTGTAAGAGTTTTGTTTAGGTCATAATAGCTTTAATTCCGCATTATTTGGCATTAAGTGACCATTAGATTAGCCATCACCTATTCACCCCCCCTCTAGGTGAACTTACACTATACTTGTAATTGGATTGTATAAACATAACTCATGCATTCCAGATGTAAATTTCTTTACCATTAATTTGCTGACTGGTTGTATTAAGATGTGAGAGCCTAGCCTCTGATACCACCATGTAATGTCCTGATCCCACGGGTACGGAGATATTACTATGATGTAGAAACGTAGGTTGAAAATACGCTCAAATATATACGCTAAGCATCAGTATATGTAAGAATAAGAGTTTGAAAATACGTGGTGCATTATACATTCCAACATATGAGTACAATTACAAAGTTATCACTGTTAGCCCGGAAGCTTTTCACCCTAGTTTGGATGCTGACTAACTTATGAAGTTATGTTTCTAATGATCTTGTTTTTATTAAGTTTCAGATATAGGTCAAGATCCTTATTAGTGTTTAGCTTCAACAAAGAACTCGAAGTCAAGATTGGAAGCTATCATGTATGTTGATTCAAGAGCTCGCATGTCAAGATCGCTTCAAGTACTCGAGATGGAGTCAACCTCTTTGGATCGTGTTTTGGATCAAGTCTACTTAGACAAGAAGACTTGAATCTAGGTTTGTTTGTTTAGATGTTTTGTTTAAATCTTGTGTAAGGATAGAATAGTTTTGAATTGCTCAAGTATACACACACAAGTCTATAGCTTAGTTTTTGGCTTAACCATTTCAGTTTTAAGTTTATATCTATTTAGTTTTAAGTTTTGTGTTTCGGTCTAAGATGTATATGTTTTAAGTTTCGAATCTTCAAGTATACATCTTTCCGTTTTATAAATAAATTACATCAAAATAAGTTTACATGGTTTATATGTGTATTGGATTTTATCCATATGCATTTATGTTTCATATGTTTATAAAAACTTATTTTGATGTATCTAATCATTTGTTTAAGTTTTGTTTTTATCAAAACTTATTTAATAAGTATATATCATCTAGTATGTGCATTGATTCTATCCATACACACTATACTTCAAATGTGTTTTAAATATCTTACTTTTGTATCTATATAAGTTTTAAAAAAAATCAGATTCTCATTTAAAAGTTTGATATTTAAAAAATACAGTGTTTGGCTTAACCTTTAATTCCTATACCTTAAAAATAGTTCACATGTTTGTAATATGTGTTAATTTTTGCTCACACATATTTAGGCTTCAATTTATTTACGTGAACTTATTTTTGTAGAATTTATTGAAACTTAATTGATTTTTTATGGATTTAACAAGTTGGTTTTTAAACCCTATGACTTGGGTGTTTGGGCTGCTTACGGCCGACTGACCAGTTTACCGAAGCATGGCTCGGTCGACCGGGCGATCGACCGATATGCACAGGTACATGCACATGCCCAGAGCCTTGGCTCAGTCGACCGACCGACCGTAGCAAGGAGCAGTCGACTGACTGGCTCACCTAACTCTCGGGTAGGGGCCGGTCGACCGAGTGGTCAACTGACAGAGTTAAAATTTTCTCTGACTTGGGGGCGGTCGACCGACAACCCTAACAGTCAGAAATTTGACCGTTAGAGGGTCGACCGGGCGGTCGACCGACAGGCCAGTTTGGCCTGGTTCTGAGCCCCAACTGCTAGTTTTCTAAAGCGCTATAATTTGGGCTATTTTGCCCAGTTTTTGGTGAGATTTTCAAGAGCTAATTTTTTCTCACTTCAACTGAGTTTTCAACAAGTTTTTAAAACATGTTTTTGAGCTTCAAATATATATCTTTATGTTATTTTGAAAATTCAAAAGAAAATAAGTTTTGGGAATTCTAGTTTTGCTCTTAAATTTCCTCATCTATAAAGAAGAAGAGTTTTCTTTGTGTTTTCTTTTTCAAAAACTTTGGGCACTCACATACTTGAGCTTTTCATTGCAAATCTATCCTCTAGGATCTTGTATGGTAAGAGGTGTTTTGTTTATTTTGAGATCACCAAGTATAGTTTGTGATCATTGGCTTACCAAGTTGTATTTATTTCTTTACTTTGTGCTTGGCTTTGTGCCTACCCTCTTGTGTAGAGGTGTGTGAGAGTTTGAATTGTTCACTCCTTATTTGTAAGTTGTAATTCCTCGGTTGAGGTCTGATTGAGCTTAAACCTTCACATAAAAATATAGAATTTCAGAACTTAAAAATAAAATGTGCAAGTACTCAATACTACCGCTATAGTAAGTGGCTATGCGGGTCGTGATCCATAAGGAGGGACTAGCGATGAAAGCTTTTTGTAAGTTCTCCAAAGAATGGTTAAAGTTCTTCTTTTAGTTCTTGTAAAGAAAAATAAAATAAGTTATGGTAAATTGTAAAAGTGGTAGATAGAAGGAGATGGTGATTTTGTACAAAGAAAGTGAAAAATAGTAGAGATTTAGTGATAGAGGTGATCTAAACTAAAGATTAAAAGAAAAAAAAGAAAACCTAAAAGAAGTACTTACCTTTTTCCGGTTGATGACTTACCTGAAATTCTTGCATGTTTACCTTGATCTGGAGGCGATCAGCGCATAACTCATAAGATTAACTCAGTCCCAATTCAATTACATTATCAACGCTTCTTCGAGCAAGTATGAATGATACGAACATAGGGAAGAATCCATCGTCATGAGCTATTGATGGCACTCGCTAAGGCAAGCAATACCGATGCTATTTGACTCACTTGGACTATCATCAAAACCGAAAGAGGAAGAGTAGAAAGAAGAAAAAGAAAATGAAAATAAAGAAGAACATAAAAAGGTACCTTTTTATTACTTGCAGAAATGATAGAAGAAAGTAGGAGGTTACATCGGTGTCACTCTCAACATAAATCTCACTCTCTTACTTACATGAATCTTAGTCTGACCTATCCTTACAAAGAAATAAAAATTATATAAAATGAAAATAAAAAGCTACACTAAAAAGAATGAAAAACTAGCCTCAGAATCTATCCCTGCTTGATCGTTCCTTGTTGATAGGTAGTAAAAAAATGCATAATTGTCACTACATTTACTATCACATTTTCATATTTATTCCTACAATTATGCACTATTACTAATGTTTTATTATTTAATGTGTGCAGACCTTGAGTAATTAATTAAATAAAGAATAAAAGCTTAAATGAAGCCTAGAAGCCCAAAAAGCCCATGTGCAAGCCCATGTGCAAAATTTGCAATTATTAAAAGAAGAGGAAAGTGATGGACTTCTACTCAACCCTAGTTGCTTGCAAGACAAGGCTAAAGATAAAAGGAGAAGAGTTTAAAGATAAAAATTATTTCAAAAAATTCGGATTCAGACTGTACACGTTTTAGTATTCAGATCATAACGTTTGCTACAAATATTCAAATTCGATGATTCAAGATGATCCAGAAAGAAGACTTGAAGACCTACAACTTTTATGTTGATCAAACTTTCCAATTCAGTCAGCAGATAAGCCAATTTCGGCGATCAATATGATAACAAGTTGCAGGACAGATTTGAACTTCTATGGATAAGTCAAAACAAGTTTGGAGATAAAAGAAGAATTCAAATTCAGAGATATTTTGCTCCTCTTATCTTCATACGCTTCTTATCCTCTGGTTTTCTCCTATAAATACCCCTGCATAGCAACAGAGGAAGGGCAGATCTCAAGTCCAGCGAAGTACAGAGCCAAATCTAGGGTTTTTCTTAGGCTAACTTGTAGATTGTAGTTTAGGTTTTATTTTCTTTTTGTAATTTTTATTTTTCCTTTATGTAACTGAGAGGAGAGGATGCTTTCATGGAGATCATGCTTGTACTGAGGTGACATCGGTGTAAGTCAAACTTTTCCTCCATTGTTAATAGAATCAACTCAAGGTTTATTTTTGTTCTTCTATTCTTGTTTATTTTTGTTCTTCTATTTTTGTTTATTTTATTGTTTCTCTCTGATGTCTTGCAAACCATGAGATCTGATCGCTTCGAGACTGCTTAGCCGAAGAAGTGCCCTTGATGGCCTATGGTGATGAACAAGCCTTCTCTTGCTAGTGTAGTTTGTCTTTCTTTTCGTAATATAGATCGAGAAGGGGAAGATCCTATACGCCATGCTTGAATGCCTTCAGAAACAAGGTAAGTCATCGCAACGGATCAAAGTTAAACAGGGCAGAAGAGGTAGGTATGTGTTTTTAGTTTTTATTTTCTTTCTTTGTAAGTTTAGTTTAGATCACCAACACTTCATCTTTCAACTCTTTCTTTCCCAACTCATTGTAAATATCGCTCCTATTCCTAACCAAACTTTAACTATTATTTTCTTATTTTCTTTTTAATAACTAAAAAAAGAAATTTTTAGAGAACTTGCTAAACAAGCTTCCATCGCTAGTCCCTCCCTGAGGATCATGACCCGCATAGCCATAGCTACAGCGGATTAGAATTGAGCACCCTGCACATCTTTACTTCTAATCTAATATTCTATATTTTGTGTGCAGGAAAAACTCAATCAAAATTTTGGCGCCGTTGCCAGGGGAGGGACGGTAAGTTATTCTCTAAAAAAAAAAACTAATTCTTCTATTCTTTCTGTTTGCAGGTTCAGAGAACAGGAAATCTAACAGCAGCAAAGGACACATAGCAACTCTGTGCCTCTGCCCTCGAAGGCAGAGCAGCAGAGCCTACTACAGAGCCGCGTTTGCGCGGCAATAGCCGCATTTCCGCGGCCTGAGTAGTTCACTACTTACTCAGTTTTTTGCAGGTTACTGAAAATTGAAATATTTGTTTACTGCTCTGTTAACTTTTCTCTGTGATCACCCTGCACACTGCTAATTAATTAACAGTAACCTATTTGTTAAAAAAAAATAAAAAAAATTAGACTCTTGCATATAGGCACGTGTCTATTTAATTTTTTTAATTTCTGTTGAAGAGTGCTGGAGACAAGGTACGTTCGCATTGCATATAGACTAGGAAGCACCCTTGGCTGATTTATCTGCTTTGAGTGAATAGTTATCTATTGCTTTACACGTACACTAAATTGATTTAAGGGCTTGTCCTATAAATAAGATAAGGTGGGGATTTCATCACCCTTCCTTGGCCCACAAACAATCTCTTCACTCACTAACCCAAGCCTAACTAAAAATGAGTAGACGTTGGCCCTAGGGACATCTCGGACTCAATTAGGAGATTATCCTAAGGGGGAACAGTGTTGGAATTTGACTCCTGCCAAATCAGTGTCTAGGAAGGGGATTGAGGGTCGAAAGCCCGAAGATTGGTAGTTATTTAATTAAGGAACGTCTTTGACAGAAAACCTCCCACCAATCTTGCCCTGACCTGGCTGATTAACTTGTGGTCAAAGTCTACACCCTACCTCCCGTGGACAGTCTAACCATTTAGGAGTCGTCTAGGTCATAAGTCTACCCTAACTTAGGTTAGAATTTTTTTTTCTTTTTTGTTTGCTTATTTGTTTGTTTTCTTTTTATTTGTTTGTGTTTGTGTGATATGGCAAATAACAATAATTTTTCCAATTTTAATCCATATTACACACCAAACTCTTTTTCGGATATTACCAACCCGGCATATCATAACTTTGACCAACCTAGTGTGCCGGAATGGTCTTATCCGAATGAATATAACCCATGCCCCCATCTTATGACCATAATTTCCATACCACTTTCGACTCTTCACAGAGTTCATGGGGTTTCGCTTCCCCCGAGTCCAATTTTCAACCAACTTGTCCTCCGTATCCACCTTGTCCACAATATTCCCAAGATTCATACTCAGATTCACCCATTCAGAATAGAAAACCATCTATCTTGGAAATGATGAGTATGCATGAGTCCAAGCAACAATTACCATCAATCTTAGACATGATGATGCGTGAGTCCAAGCAACAATCACAGAATCTGACTGACTCACAACTTCATCACGATTGTCCCAACACCACTTCCTCTTTTCAAGTCCAATCACAAAATGATGCACCAATCGACTATGAAAAGATGCTTGAAGCCATGACTCAGGCTAGATTAGCTCGTGATCATGAAATAGATATGATGGTTCAATCTTTATGTTCTCACCGTTCGGCCATTTCTGATATCGCTAACCATTCTGTTAGAGCCGACGAGCCACGTTGTTTTGGACAACAAGATTCTAATTCAGTACCATCATTTGAACTTGCCGAAACTCCAATTTTTGATAGTTTGGCAAGTTATTCCTTTCCTGAAATAGAACTTGAGCATGAATATGATCATGATCTCCCACTTGGTGATTCAATTCTACTTCCTGATTCAATAATGACTCCGGTGTCTTCACCTGATTTTACTTTTCCCGAGTCAACATTGGATCCTGTGCCAATTCATCATGAAATTGAATCACCCATTTTTGATGATCATATTGAACTTGACCAATTTTATAATTTTGAAAGTCCCATGGATAAATTGGCAAGTTCTCATTTTTATGATATTGAACTCAATGAGATATGTGACCTAGATTCTCAAATCTGTGATCAAGTTCAAATTCCCGAATCATTATTGACTCCTGTTTTGTTACCCAACTTAGGTAATCTTTTAGAGTCAGTTTTGATTCCCACACCTATCATTCCTGAACTTGAATCACCAATATTGAGTCACATTCCATTGTGGAAAAATGATTGTGGACTTGAGTTTCAACTTCTTGACTTGGACACACTTCTTGAACCGAGCTCGACTCCTGAACCCTTACTTGATTTAAGTTTCTTTCCAGAGTCGGTATTCGTTCCCATACTTCTGACGCCCAAGTCAATCATTCCATCTTTTCACACTCCATTTTGGGACAAGGCGGTTGATACAATTGACTCTGAATATAATTATGAAATTTGGAAATTTGATGGGGTGGAATTATTAAAAAATGATAATACATACATTTTAGTGGGTTATACAAGAGAAATTTCTGGTGGGTTCCTCCGAATACCACATTATCTTGATTGGGTAGCAACGCTTGGCCCAATTAGACCACCACCGGAACCACCACCTTGAGGTAACATCTGCCTTCCCTTTCTTCTTTTTCATGCATATATGCATACATTCATACATTGAGGACAATGCATGAGATAAGTGAGGGGGAGGGTTTACTAACATACTAACATAGGTAGATACTAAAAAAAAAAAATTAAAAAAAATAAATAAAAAAAAACTTTTTGAAAAAGGGACAATATTTTGACTTATCTTTTGAAAGAAATCTAAGTTAGTCTTAAGAATTAGGAAAATCATGATTAGGATTTCTAAAAACTTGGTCAAAATAAATAAATTGTTGAAGTTTTAGGTATAGGAGGAGAAATTGAATAAGTAATTAGTCTTGATTTTTACCTTAATAAAATGTGCATACCTAATGCATATCTAGGATTCTAAGACAAAGACCCTTGTGCCTCATATAAAAAAAAAATATAAAAATAAAAAAAAATCACTAATTAAGCTGGATACATGTGCCTCAAGAAGCATAAGTATTCACGCCTAAAGGTGAGTTTATAAATAAGCGTCCTTAGTTTTGTGGCCTAGTTCACTCGAATTTGAGTCCGTGGGGTGTTTTCTCACCCGGTGTCCTAAAACCAACCAGTTTGGGAGCCACCGACTTTAAGTTCGCTACATGGGTGGATTAGAAAGCCTAAGAAAATTAAGAAATATTATATATGTATTAACACATCTAATAGTCAATTAGTTAAGTATGAGGGCCTCAAGAAGCCTTGATACTTACACGAAAGAAAATTAGATGAGTTATACATGTTAAAAAAAAAGAAAAAAGAAAAAATATATAATAATAATAATAAAGAGGCATGAGAGTCCAAGTTAAGGAATTCCTAGTAAAGATTCACAAGGATGCATATGACTTTTGGTAACGAAAAAGACTATACAAAAATTCAATTTTGATCCTTACCTAAAATGGATAACAATTTACTATATAAAGACTAAGTTTAAGAATGAATAAAAATGATAATCCTAAAAACTTATAGACTACTTAGTCTCTTCAAACATATTTCAAATATTTTCCTTTTTATGGATTTTGTGGGTGTAATCCGCTGAAAACCCTCACGAGAAAACACTCGTCCTCTAGGGTAACCTAGGGGTTTAACGGCTTGTTGCACATGCTAAGTGCAACCGTGCTTCCTACGAAAGTGAGTTAGGGTAGATTAATTTTTCTTTTCTTTTCCTCTTTCTCTTTGATTTTTACTCGAGGACGAGCAAAAAGATAAGTGTGGGGGTGTGATAGGTAGTAAAAAATGCATAATTGTCACTACATTTACTATCACATTTTTATATTTATTCCTACAATTATGCACTATTACTAATGTTTATTATTTAATGTGTGCAGGCCTTGAGTAATTAATTAAATAAAGAATAAAAGCTTAAATGAAGCCTAGAAGCCCAAAAAGCCTATGTGCAAGCCCATGTACAAAAATTGCAATTATTAAAAGAAGAGGAAAGTGATGGAGTTCTACTCAACCCTAGTTGCTTGCAAGACAAGGCTAAAGATAAAAGGAGAAGAGTTTAAAGATAAAAATTATTTCAAAAAATTCGGATTCAGACTGTACACGTTTTAGTATTCAGATCATAACGTTTGCTACAGATATTCAAATCCGATGATTCAAGATGCTCCAGAAAGAAGACTTGAAGACCTACAACGCTTTTGTTGATCAAACTTTCCAATTCAGTCAGCAGATAAGCCAATTTCGGCGATCAATATGATAACAAGTTGTAGGACAGATTTGAACTTCTATGGATAAGTCAAAACAAGTTTGGAGATAAAAGAAGAATTCAAATTCAGAGATATTTTGCTCCTCTTATCTTCATACGCTTCTTATCCTCTAGTTTTCTCCTATAAATACCCCTGCATAGCAACAGAGGAAGGGTAGATCTCAAGTCCAGCGAAGTACAAAGCCAAATCTAGGGTTTTTCTTAGGCTAACTTGTAGATTGTAGTTTAGGTTTTATTTTCTTTTTGTAATTTTTCTTTTTCTTTTATGTAACTGAGAGGAGAGGATGCTTTCATGGAGATCATGCTTGTACTGAGGTGACATCGGTGTAAGTCAAACTTTTCCTCCATTGTTAATAGAATCAACTCAAGGTTTGTTTTTGTTCTTCTATTCTTATTTTATTTTTGTTCTTCTATTCTTGTTTATTTTATTGTTTCTCTCTGATGTCTTGCAAACCATGAGATCTGATCGCTTCGAGACTGCTTAGCCGAAGAAGTGCCCTTGATGGCCTATGGTGATGAACAAGCCTTCTCTTGCTAGTGTAGTTTGTCTTTTCTTTTCGTAGTATAGATCGAGAAGGGGGAAGATCCTATACGCCATGCTTGAATGCCTTCAGAAACAAGGTAAGTCGTCGCAACGGATCAAAGGTAAACAGGGCAGAAGAGGTAGGTATGTGTTTTTAGTTTTTATTTTCTTTCTTTGTAAGTTTGGTTTAGATCACCAACACTTCATCTTTCAACTCTTTCTTTCCCAACTCATTGTAAATATCGCTCCTATTCCTAACCAGACTTTAACTATTATTTTCTTATTTTCTTTTTAATAACTAAAAGAAGAAATTTTTAGAGAACTTGCTAAACAAGCTTCCATCGCTAGTCCCTCCCTGAGGATCACGACCCGCATAGCCATTGCTACAGCGGATTAGAATTGAGCACCCTGCACATCTTTACTTCTAAATCTAATATTCTATATTTTGTGTGCAAGAAAAACTCAATCACTTGTATACTGAGAAATCCTAGAATTTATAGGTAAAAACTAAATGGGGGAGAGCGTACGAAGATAGGGGGAGCAAACGCTCCCCCAACCGCTTTAACCAAGCCATGTATCCATGGCTTTTGTCACGGATCCGTGCCCAGGTCTGACCAAATGGCTAGATCCAAGGGTTGTGGTCCATTGATGCTTCGATGCTTCCTTTTATCCAATTGAATTTTCAATATATTCTCTAGATTGGCGATATCTCTATTTATCCTCAAGCTAACTGAATAAATTCAAATAAATCCGATTTTAACCAGTTTTTATTTGGTATTATCTGCTCTGATTTGTTCTGATCACCTTAAATCTTCTGTCCCAATCCATGATTTTGAATTAAGCTTATTTAAATTTGAATTTAAGTGGGCTTTTAGGCTCATTTTCTCTCCTTTTCCCTTGGTAAAGGCCTGCACAATTTAAATGGTAAAAAAATTATTAATTAACAAAGTTTATTTAAAATAAAATGCAGGAATGTGAGAATGAATATGCAATATTAGTGACCGATCACACCCCCACACCTATCTTTTGCTCGTCCTCGAGCAAAACATCATAACTAAACCTAAGAAATTATTACATGACTTTCGGAGATCACACGATTGTACTGAGCTAGTGCAACAAGCCGTTAAACCTCTAGGTTTTTTCTAGATGACGATTTTTGTCTCGTGAGAGTTTTCAGTGAGGATTACACCCACAAAATCCATAAATAAGGTGAAACAAAGTGTTAATATTTTGTAAACACAAAGAGAAAAATATTTGAACTATTATTGTAAGAATTAAATAATCTATAAGTTATAGGAAAACTGAACTTTTCATTCTTAAGCTTAGTTTTTATTCAAAAACTTGTTATCAATCAAGGTAAGGAGTCAAACTGTATTTCTCATCTAGTCTATTATTTTACCCTAAGTTATATGCATCTTTATGGCCGTGAAATTTTAACTCGGGTTCTTTAACTCTAACTCTTATGCCTTATGTTTTTCTTTTATTTTTTAATTTTTGGTGATATTATTCTTCACTTCTATTTGGCTTTCTAATTTGCCCGTGTAACGAGCCTTTAATCAGTGACTTCCAAACCAAACGGTTTTCAGACACCGAGTGAGAATACACCCCAAGGACTTAAGGACTTGAGCAAACAAGATCACATAACTAAGAATTTTATTATATGAACCGCTTTTAGGTATGAATACTTATGCTTAATGAGGCACAAGTACCCAGCTTAATCAGAGAATTATATATAATATATATATTATTAAGGCATAAGAATCTTTGGTTTTTTTTAACACTAAGTGTGTAAGTGTATAAAGCATGCTTATTTTGTCAAGATAAAAATCAAGACTAAATTACTTTTTCAAATTATCTTCCTAACCCTAAAAATCAAACAAATAGTTTTATTTTGACCATGTGATTAGTCTACAATTATGCATTATTACATCGCATTTCCCTACCGATTTATGAATAAACTATCATTTCTAACTGTGTTTTAGTCTATTTTGCAGATAATCAAAAGTCTAGGGGCAAAGAAGTAATAAGAGCTTAATTAAACCCATTTTTGGGTAATTAAATTCAAATTTCTTGGAGGCCAAGTTAGAGAGTTTTTAGAAGATACATTGAATTTAGACGTTTGTGGGTGTCTGACAAAAATCTAGATGTCAATAACCGAATCCAAGAATATCTGGCAGGTCCCTGAAGCGAGATGAATCCGCGCACCAAAATCAAGAAACTAAGTCCTTGGTATTACTGTGGAAATGCGGCAAATGCCGCGTTTCTGCGGCAATATGGTGGGCCCATGTGTCGATTTTCGACGCGTGACCTCGTCTCGCCTTCCAGATTCTTCGTTTGCCTATAAATCTGCAGGGATTGGCCAAAAATGAAGCAGATTGAGAAATAAGTTAGATTTTCTCTCTTTTAGTGTAGGTTAGTGTGGGTGTTCCTTTTCTTTGTTTTCTTTTGTATTTTCATTTTATTTTTAGATCATGTATTAGGGCTGAGAGATTCAGAGAGAGATTGATGTAATAGATGATGACAATCTATGTAAAGGTGTCTCCTTTCTTCTCTATTGTAATCTTCTCCATCTTCTACATGATGTTTAGTTAATTTTTCTCCTCATGAAAATCTAACTACTAACCACTAACTATCTAACCTCTTACTTGATAATCCACATGAATCTAATAGCCTCTACAAGGCCTTGCTCTTACTAGAGCCATTGATGGCCCATGATGATGGATTCTAACATTCTAACATTTCTAACATCTAACCCACTAACTTGCTAACTTGTAATGCCTTCTTTATTTCATGCTCACCTCTACCTGGTTTTGATGATTTAATAGTGGCTTGCAACTTGTCTTGTATGGATGTGTGGTTTGGATGTTGATGAACAATCTTATGTACCATACTTTGTATTGTCTCTTGAAACCAAGGACTAGTGATGGTCAAGGATCCGTGTGAGGCAACTATCACTAACTTCTTTTATAGTAGTTCTCTTCTTTCTTATTTGTAGTTAGTAACCATGAGTTTTCTTTTATAGTTCTCTTCTTTCTTATTACTTTGTTTTAAAAACAATTTCCTACATCTTTTTAACATTTTCTTATCGATATTTTCACTAACTTCTTAGTTCACCTTTGTTTCATCTCCTTTTTGTTTTCAAAACCACTTCTCATTTGTTTTCTTCCCTTTTTTCATCGCCTACTTCACCTATCACTTTCAGATTTCTTTTTTTTATTTTCTTTTTCTCATTCTTTTACCAAAGAAGAACTGTTAACAATCGATGTAAATAAAAACTGTTAATACTTCTATCGCCTCTCGTCCTTGTGGATTCAACCCGTTGAGCCAATGCTATAACGGAAGTATCGAAGAAATATTAGCACACATGTTTTTATATTGATTTCATAAAACACACATTTTCAAGTGCTTGGTTCCGTCCCGATCAAAAGTTTGGCGCCATTGCCAAGGACAGGAATGGTTTTGATTTCACGTTTTTATTAACTTTTTCTTCTCTGTTTTGGTGTGCAGGAAAATTTTTACATAATCTTTATTTTGCAGAAGTCTACTCTTACTTGCCTCTCTCTGCTCTAGAAAGTAGGGAGCTAGCTTTTAAAACTTTGCCGCGGAAATCTAAGAAAAGCCGCGAAAAATGTGACAATTTTGTGGCAGTTGTACTTTGTCTTTTGCAGCAAATTTGCAAGCTGCATATATTGTTGTATTCTGCTGCTAATTTTTTACTTTGATTGCCTACACACTATAATAATTAAAGAACTAAAATACAATATTTGGACGCCTTTAAACTGTTTACACATTTGCTTTTAGGCACGTGTCAATTACAATTCCAATATACTGTATTTTATTCTGTTGTTGTGATTTGGACTGAGGTGTACATATGGTATTGCATATAGTATAGGACAAACACGTGGGTGATTTACTCGCTTTGTGTGTTATTCTTGTCTATATTGCACACTTGCATGAATTGGACTTAAAGGCATAACCCAATACAAGATAAGGTGGAGATTTTATCGCCCTTCCTTGGCCTAAAAACTACCTCCCCACTCACACAACCCAAGCCCTTAATAAAATTGATAAACATTAGCCCCTAGGGACATCTCGAACTCATTAAGAGATTGACCGCGGGTGAAACTTGTTTTGAATATTACTCTTGGGAGATTGGTGTCTATGGTTGGGGATTAAGAGGTTACGCCTCGAAGATACCGTGGTTTGGCGTAATTAAGGCCCATTGCTTACGCACGGATACCTCCTACCATATTTTTCCCCTACCTGGCCAATTAGCTTGTGGTCGGATTCAGACAGCAACCTCCCCTGGGTAATCGACCAGTTAGGAGTCGTCTAGTACTAGGTCAACCCTAGTATAGGCTTGGCTTTGATTTTCTTTCTTTTTGTTTGTTAGTTGCTTTTCTTTTTTGTTTGTGATTGTTTGTGAAATGGAATTCAACTACAATAATTTTTTTCAATCCTAATATGAATCCCATATTTCACACGGATCTCATTTGACTCGGATAATTCCATCCCGACTTTTTACAATATGAACCAACAAAATACACCGGGTTGGACTTATCTGAATCAATACAACCTATACCCCCAATCTTATGACCAAATTTTCAAATAATTTTCACTCTTCACAGAGTTAATGGGGATTCACCTCCCCCGAGTCAAATTTTCAACCACCTGGTCTACAATTTCCACAATTTTCACAATATTCATTTCCTGATTTTGCTTCCTATACTCCTTTTCTAGAACCACAAATTGAAGAAAAATCTGAGTTAGAATAGAGTATAGAAGCCAACCTACAAGAGGCCGAGTGACAATTTCAGAACATGTTGGCCTCCCCAATTCCACAATATTTTCAAGAGTCTTACTCAGTCCCACCTCTTCAAAATGATCAAACATCCATCTTGGAATTTACTGAGGAACTCTTGCGTGAGTCCGAGCGATAATCTCAAAACTTGTTGGACTCATAATCTTCACAATGTTTCGAAAACCAAGATTCCTATACTCCTTTTTTAGAATAACCATTCGAAGGAAAATCATATCTAGATAAGAGTATAGAAATCTTGCAGGAGTCTGCGCTAAAATTTCAAAACTCTTCTGCCCAGTCTATCAATAGGTTGGAAACACAATTGAGTAAATTGGTCAACATTTAGAGGAAGGAGAAAACTCTTTCTTATCAATCTTTGACCAATTCAGATATCTCTAACTCTATTTATTTGACCCAGGCTCCTGTTGTTTTGAAAGCCAAGATTCAATTTCAGCATACCCATTTGAACTTGACCAAACTTCAAAATTTGAAAATCCTATTGACATTTTAGCAAGTTATCCTTTTTCTGAATTTGAATTTGAGAATGAATATGATCTTGAACCTCAGCTTGGTAATTCAATTTCACTTTTTGATTCAATGTTAACTCCGGTATCTTTACCTCACTTCAATCCTTTTCTGAGTCAACATTGGATCCTATGCAAGTCTATTGTGAAATTGAATCACCAATCCTTTATAATTATTATATTGAACTTGACCAATTTCATACTTTTGAAAGTTTCATTGACAAATTGACAAGTTCTCATTTTTATGAAATTGAACTTAATGAGGAATGTGAACTAGATTCTCAAATTTGTGATTCAGTTCAAATTCCTAAATCAATATTTACTCCTGTTTTGCTACCTATTTTGAGCAACATTTTAGAGTCAGTTTTGATTCTCACACATGTCATTCTTGAACTTGAATCACCATTCTTGGAGAGTCACATTCCGTTGTGTGGAAATGAATGTGAACTTGAATTTCAGCTTCTTGATTTGGACTCGATTCCTGAACCAATTTGGACTCCTGAACCTTTACTTGACTTAAGTCAAATTCTTGAGTCGATATTAGTTCATGTACTTCCTAAGCCCAAATCAATCATTCCATCTTTTCATACTCCATTTTGGGACAAGGGTGCTGATAAAATTGACTCCGAAATTATTTTAAAATTTTAAAATTAGATCGAGTAAATTTCCTAATAAAAATCATAAATGCATACATCATTATAGTGGGTTGTATTATAGAGGTTTCTGGTGGGTTTCTCTGAACTCCACGCAAATTGGATTGGGCCGCATTTCGTGAACCAATCAGACCTCTACCGGAACCACCACCTTGAGGTGATTTTTTCTTCCCTCTCTATTTGTTTCATGCATACATATATTTACGATACATTGAGGACAATGCATGAGATAAGTGTGGGAGAGGGTTTACTAACATAGAGTTTTTTATGTTTTCTTTCATTTTTACTTCTTTTAGGATACTTTTAAAAATCTTCCCTTTTGTATAAAGTTTTTCCTTTCTTTAAAAAATTTTTTGAAATAAGAGATAAAGTTTTAATCTATTTTTAAGAAAATTAAGATGATCTTAGAATTAAGGAAGCCCTAATTATGACATATTAAACCTAGTCGAAATAATGGATCTTTTTTAAAATTATAGGCTAAGTAAGATAGATTAGAGAGATAATTTTATTTTGAATTTTTTTGCCTTAGATAGTATGCACTTCAGACTTACACATTTTTGGGATAGAAACAAAGACCGAAAATGTCATAAAGTAAATATATATATATATATATATATATATATATATATATATATATTATATATATATACACACACACACACACGTTATATATGAAGAAAAAAAACCACTTATTAAGCTGGATAACTATGTCTCAAGAAGCAAGACTATTCACGCCAAACAGTAGTCATAAGAAACAAATAAGCCCCCTTAGTTTTGTGGCCTTGTTTACTCGAGTCCTTAAACCCGAGGGATGATTTCTCATCTGGTTCCATAAGACCGTCTGGTCTGGGAGTCATCGGTTAAAAGCTCACTACCCGTGTAAACTAGAAAGCCTAAGAAAACTAAGGGAAGAAGAAAAAAAGAACTATATATAAATAATGGCTTGATGGTTAGATTTGAAATCCCGGAAATCTTCACTGTCCCAAAGGGCATATTATCTAGGTTTTATGAAGGATAAAATATTCAATCTAATTTTGAATTCTTACCTTAATTGAAAACAAGATCTTACATATAGACTAAGTTTAAGGGAGAACAATTTTTGGTGGACTTATGATCTTAGATTGCTTATAGTTTTACAAAAATATTTCAAAAACATGTCTCCTTTTCAAAATGCATTTAAAAACACTAACATTTGTATTCTTTCTTATGAATTTTGTGGGTGCAATCGGCTGAAAACCATCAGGAGACAACTCTTCCTCTAGGGGTAACCTAGAGGTTTAACGGCTTGTTGCACACGCTAAGTGCGATCGCTTCACCTGCGAAAGTGGTGTAATAACATTTGTAGTATAGTTTTTCTTTTTATTGTTTTGCTCGGGACGAATAAAAGATATATGTGGGGGGTGTGATTAGTTTACAATTCTGCATTATTACATCACATTTTTCTACCGATTTATGAATAAAATATCATTTCTAACTGTGTTGTGGTCTATTTTGCAGATAATCAAGAGTCTAAGGGTAAAGAAGTAGTAAGAACTTAATTAAACCCATTTTCGGGTAATTAAATCCAGATTTCTAATTTTCAACTAATTAAATCAGGATTTCTTAGAGGCCAAGCTAGAGAGTTTATAGAAGATACATTGAATCTAGACGTTGACTGGTGTCTGATAAAAATCTGGACGTCAATAACCGAATCCAAAAATATATGGTAGGTCCCCCCTAAGCGAGACGAATCCGCGCACCAAAACTAGGATCTAAGTCCCTGGTATTGCAGCAAAAACGCGGCAAATGCCGTATTTTAGTGGCAATATGGTGGGCCCATGCGTCGATTTTCAACGCGTTGCATCGTTTCGCCTTCCAGATTCTTCGTTTGCCTATAAATACTGTACGGATTGGCCAGAAACGAAGCAGATTGAGAAATAGGTTTGATTTTCTCTCTTTTAGTGTAGGTTAGTGTAGGTGTTCTTCTTTTCTTTTTTTTTTTTTGTGTTTTCATTTCGTTTTTAGAAAATGTATTTGGGTTGAGAGATTCAGAGAGAAAAAGAGAGAGATTGATGTAATAGATGGTGACAATTTAGGTAAAGGTGTCTCCTTTCTTTTCCATTGTAAATCTTCTCCATCTTTTACATGATATTTAGCTAATTTTTCTCCTCATGGCAATCTAACTACTAACCACTAACTATCTAACCTCTTACTTGATAATCCACATGAATTTAATAGCCTCTACAAGGCCTTACTCTTGCAAGCGATATTGATGGCCCATGATGATGAATTTTAACATTCTAACATTTCTAACATCTAACCCGCTAACTTCCTAACTTGCAATGTCTTCTTTATTTCATGCTCGCCTCTACTTGGTTTTGATGATTTAATAGTAACTTGCAACTTGTTGTGTGGTATGGATGTGCGGTTTGGATGTTGATAAACAATCTTATGTATCATGCTTTGTATCGTCTCTTGAAGTAAGGACTAGTGATAGCGAAGGATCCATGTGAGGCAACTATCACTCAGAGGTTAGCATGGTTAGTGGAGCAATTAGTAGTTAGTAGCCATGGGTTTTCTTTTATAGTTCTCTTCTTTCTTGTTACTTTGTTTTAAAAATAATTTTTTACATCTTTTAACATTTTCTTATCGATGTTTTCACCAACTTCTTAGTTCACCTTTGTTTCATCTTCTTTTTGTTTTCAAAACCACTTCTCATTTGTTTTCTTCGCTATTTTCATCGCCTTCTTCACCTATCACTTTAAGATTTTTTTCTTTTATTTTCTTTTTCTCATTTTTTTAACAAAGAAGAAATGTTAACAATCGACGTGAATAAAAACTGTTAATGCTTCTATCGCCTCCCGTCCCCGTGGATTCGACCTGTTGAGCCAATGCTATAACGAAAGTATCGAGGGAATATTAGCACACATGTTTTTATATTGATTTCGTATGACACACATTTTCAAGTGTTTGGTTCCATCCCGATCACCAAGTAATTCTAATTATGATTCTCCTATTCATTAAAATTAACTTAATTTCTTACAAAAAATATGTCAAAATATTGCTCTTTTTTCAAAAAGTTTTTTAAAGAAAAAGTATTAATTTTTTATTTTAAATAAAAAGAAAACTTATGTTATGTTAGAACCCTCCCCCACACCTATCTCATGCATTGTCCTCAATGTATGAATGAATGCATAGATGCATGAAAAAAGAAGGGAAGAAAAATATTATCTTAAGGTGGTGGTTTCGGTGGTGGTCGGATTGGGTCAAGCGTTGCTACCCAATCAAGATAATGTGGTGGTTCATGAAACCCATCTTTATTGACCTCTTTTCTATTTACATATTTATAGTTTCCAATATGAATAGGATCATGGAAGATTCTTTCATGAAACTTATTCCCTTTACATGACCAGTCTTGAAAAATTATCACGGAGTCATCATGGTCTATACCTATGTCCAATAAAAGAATGTGACTTGGTGGAATGGTTGACTTGGGCTCAAGAATGATAGGTTCAGGAATCAATACTAACTCGGGGAAATCAACTTTGGGTTTGAGAGTCAGTTTTGGTTCAAGAGTTGAGTTCAAATCCAAGAATTTCACATTCTTTTCTCATCAATGGAATGTGACTATCCAAAATTGGTGATTCAATTTCTAGATCTATGGGTAAGGAAAAAATTTTGGCTTAGAAAATTGGTCCAAATTGGGTAAGAATACTAGAGTCAATATAGATTCGAAGATGGGAACTGAATCACAAAGTTGGAAAACAAATTCACATTTAATCATGTTCAATCTCATTAAAATGAAAACTTGCCAATTCGTCAATGGGTTGAGATTGGTCAAGTTCAAGATTTTGTGGTGAAATTGAATCTTGGTCAAAGTCTTCAAGACACCATGATTCTTGGGTTTCATCAATATGGTTAGAAGTGTCAGGAATAGTCAAAGATTGGATAGGGAGAGTTTCTTATTCCTACGCATGTTTTCCAATCGACTAAGTCTTGCATCTATCAAATCGAGTGTATCACTTTGGAATTGATCATGGATTCCATACTCTTTTCTAAGTCGGTATGTTCTTCTTGAAAATAGAGTAAGGATCTGTGATTTGAAAATTTTGACGGGATTTTGAGTCTTTTAGAGTTTGAATTCGTCATTCAAGCTCTTCTAAGGCTTCCATCCATCCTCTTTTCTCAGTCAATTGATTCTTCTAATGGTTGCTCTGGAGAAGGAGTATATGAAGCTAGCTGTTGGTAAGGTAGTTGACAATATGACTCGAGGGAGTTGTATCCCCATTGGCTCTGTGAAGAGTAGTGATGATAATTCTAGTCTTGTTCATAGTATTGAGACTGGGACATTTATTGATTCGGATAAGAACAATCCGACACACCAGGTTGGTTAAAGTTATGATATGTCGGGTTAGTAATATCCAAAAAGAGGTCGGGGTGTAACATGGATTACCATTAAAATTGAAAAAATTGTTGTTATAAGCCATATCACACAAGAAATGTCAAAACAAATAAAAAAATTAACAAATAAATAAACAAATAAAAAGAAAAAGTCTAACCTAAGTTAAGGTAGACCTTAGACCTAGACGACTCCTAACTGGTTAGACTGTCTACAGGGAGTGTATTGTCGAATTTGACCACAAGTTAATTGGCCAGATAGGGGCAAGATTAGTGGAAGATATTCGTGCTTAAAGCAATGGGCCTAATTAAGCCAAACCACCAGCATTCAGGGTTTCGCCTCTCAATCCCCAACTTTTGACACCGATTTGGTAAGAGTCAAATTCTAATCAACTTTCCCCTTAGGTCAGTCTCCTATTGAGTCCGAGATGTCCCTAGGACCAACGTCTACTCAGTTTTAGTTAGGCTTGGGTTAGTGAGTAAGGAGATTGTTTTGTGGGATAAGGGAGGGTAATGACTTCCCCACCTTATCTTGTTTATAGGACAAGCCCTTAATTCAGTTTAGTATAGTGTACAAGTATATAGAAAAAATAACACTCAAGCAGTATTTCATATAAGAATGAACCTTATACTAAATTCTATGCACACATACCTTGGCTCCAACACTCTTCAACAGTAAATAAAAATGTAACGAAATAGACATGTGCCAAATGTAAAGTCTAAACCGTTTTTAGCATTTACAATCAACCTTTTACTGTTGAATTAGAAATGTATGTACAATGAGTCAAATAAGGAAATAAATAACTACAGATATTTAAACTTTATAATTCAGGCAACCTGCAAAAAATATAGGTTAGTAGTTCACTCAGAATGCCACTGGAATATAGCAAATCTGAGGGCTTCTAGGCTCCGCTTTCTTGAGCAGAGTCCAGGGCCACTTATATGTCCAATGCTGCAAAAATTTTCTTGATATCTCAAGAAAGTTAACCAAAAATATAAATTTAAAAAGAGAATTACTTACCGCCCCTCTTCGGCAACGGCGCCAAATTTTGATTGAGCTTAAACCTGCATATAAAAATATACAGAATTTCAGAACTTAAAAATAAATATGCTAGTACTCAATACTACCGCTATAGCAAGTGGCTATGCGAGTCGTGATCCACAAGGAGGGACTAGCAATAGAAGCTTTTTGCAAGTTCTCTTTTAAGTTAAAAAGAAAAGTTAAAGTTCTTTTTTTAGTTCTTGAAAAGAAAAAGAAAATAAGTTATGTTAAATTGTGAAAGTATTAGATATAAGGAGATGGTGATTTTGTACAAAGAAAGTGAAAAATAGTAGGGATTTGATGATGGAGGTGATCTAAACTAAAGATTAAAGAAAAAGAAAGAAAACCTAAAAGAAGTACTTACCTTTTTTTGGTTGATGACTTACCTGAAATCCTTGCATGTTTACCTTGATCTGGAGGAGATTAGCGCATAACTCATAAGAATAACTCAGTCCCAATTCACATTACATCATCAAGATTTTTTCGAGCAAGTATAAAATGATACGAACATAGGGAAGAATTCATCATCATGAGCTATCGATGGCACTCGCTAAGGCAAGGCAATACGATACTATTTGACTCACTTGGACTATCATCAAACCAAAAGAGGAATACTAGAAAGAAGAAGAAGAAAAATGAAAATAAAGAACATAAAAAAGTTACATTTTTATTGCTTGCAGAAATGATGGAAGAAGGAGGAGGTTTCATCGGTATCACTCTCAACATAAATCTCTCTCTTACTTACATGAATCTTAGTCTGACCTATGATTACAAAGAAATAAAAATTACATAAAATAAAAATAAAAACCAACACTAAAAAGAATGAAAAACTGGCGTATAAATCTATCTCTGCATGATCGTTCCCTGCATACTGAGAAATCCCAGTATTTATAGGTAAAAGTCAAACGGGGGAGAGCGTGCAAAGATAGGGGGAGCAAACGCTCTCCCAACCGCTTTAACCATCTGAGGCTTTTGCCGTGATCCGCGGCTTTTGCCGTGATTGTGGCCAGGATCTGGCCAAATGGCCAGATCCAGGGGCCTTGGTCCGTTGATGCTTCGATACTTCCTTTTATCTAATTGGATTTTCAATATTTCTCTGAATTTGGCGATATCTCTGTTTATCCTCAAGCTAACTGAATAAATCCAAATAAATCTGATTTTAGCCTGTTTCTATTTGGTATTATCTGCTCCGATTTGCTCTGATCACCTTAAATCTTCTGTCCCAATCCTTGATTTTGAATTAAGCTCATTTAAATCTGAATTTAAGTGGGATTTTAGACTCATTTTCTCTCCTTTTCCCTTGGTAAAAGCTTGCACAATTTAAATGGTAAAAAATTATTAATTAGCATAGTTTATTTAAAATAAAATGCAAGAATGTGATAATGTATATAAAATTTTAGTGACCATGACTGATCAAGGTCCCTTTGTGGAAGGTCCTTGGTGGACATAGTGAAAATTTTTCTGTGTGAAGGCGGGAACGTAGAGCGGTGTCTCGGACTTCGAAACATATCCTTGAGTTTGCAATTTGATCTCTCTATCTCTTAACTCTCTACTCTCTTTATATCTTGCATTATTATTCTTTCTCATATACATGCTTGATGCAGTTTGTGTGCTCACACTAGTATTCAACCAAGAGAGCTATTGAAGCACCTTAACTCATAATTTAGAGGAATCGTGAGAAGAAATTCTAGAGCTTTTCACCGGAAATTCGGACTCACTCTTGATTATATATTGTGTGTTAGTATAAAAGTTTTAATTCCATATTATTTGTCATTATTTAGCACTACACCTATTCACCCCCTTCTAGGTGTATTTTTCAATCACAGAATGTGACACAATATTACAAGAATATTACATCACTGATAGGCGCAATTGTGAGAATACAAAGAGATATACAAATATGTACAGTACAAAAGGCACTCACGAGTCACGAAAGGGAAACTCGAGAGCCGAGCAGGAGGCCTGGACGGATAGGGCCTCAGTTGGTCTGTCGATGATCCACGCTTCCGCTGCGCATCTTTGATCTGCAACTTGGAGAATCCACAAGCTCCAAGCTCTGGGATCTGAACATGCGAATCTAGGGGAGCCACCTGTTGGTCCAATATTCAGACTGGATCCTGGAATCTTAAAGACTGGCATCATAATGGTTGGGGAGCTCGGTTGTGTTTTGACTGCCTCGCCTGAGGCCATCAAGGATGTTGATGGAGCTTCTAACTGTTCCATCCCTTCTGAAGTAGCAAGGCTTCTTCCACGCCGACTCTGAATGAGCGAAGGGGCCACCTCATCCTCTTCCTCATATCCGTAGGGCTCAACCCTGATCAAGAAGCCCACGGCAATGGAACTTCAGCTTCAGGCTCTTTTTGTGCCTTCTTCTGACTCGAACCACCTGCAGAGGAGGATGGATGGGCATGCTTCGCTACGGCTTGATGAGACTTTCTTACAAAGCGTTCCTCTGTAGTTTCAACAACGAGCCCTGCCGCTTCATACGCACCAGTCTCTTTCTCAGGCTCTAAGTACTCATTTATTCCCTTCTTACAATGGTCTTGGATCCCTCACAAACACTATAGGTAGATTTGATGGCTTTAATGTATGAGGCATTCATTCTATAACCTGGCACCGTATTGGCAATAACATACTAAGTGCAAAACCTGAGGCTGGTATGTAAATTCGGGGATCACTGAGGAAGGCTAAACATTGCCTCTGTCCCTCCGGCCACATGAAAGTACTACGCCCGTGCCACTTCAAATAGGTTCCCGCTGAAGTGAAGGCAAGTATTCGGATTTCCCATGCAGAGCTGATCATACCCTAATTGGCGAGAAAATCATCTTGGTCGATACGGCTCGATCGTGCGATGTAACCATGGCGAAAAATGAGATATCCGGGTCGACTACACATTAGCCAAAAAAACACACCAGTCGATAAGGTGGTATACCCATCTATCCCTGTGAACTCTAGGAAGCCGTCTCCATAAAACGTATCTTGAATGTCGGGCAAGTATCGGACCAACTGATAGTTGGAGTCACTCTGAATGGTCCTCCTAATATAGAATATAATATATAGGCATGTTGCCAAGTCGAGCGCTTTAACTTCTGAAGAAATGGCACAAAGTCTTACGATGTGTGTGCGACCGCCATAAGAGACGGGCAATGCATAACATATCATGCCACCAAGTAGGTATAAGGAAGTTTGACTCTAGAATTAGGCACCTTGACCTCAGGATCACCATGCTGGTCAATAAGCACATTGCCATCATCATCTACCTGAGCTTCTACTTTGCAGAATGTCTTGGTTAATGCCTGATGTCTGCTCTGAATGCATCCAACAATCATTGGAAAAAGGGAAATACTTTAGCCAATGTCAGTAGGACAGCAGGGTACATCACATCGGCCACTATAACTTCATGGAGAAGTGTCGACACGATGCACCGTTTCAACCACAACATTAAGAATCCAACTAGTAGGCCCAATTAGAAATAGGGGTCTTGGCTTGATAATGAAAACTTTCGAAGACTGTCTCTGGTTTGAAAGTATCCTCGGCTAATTTTGTGGTATATGAGGATGTTGACGCGCTGATCCTCTCCTTAATTATTGCATCTGTGCTTGGAGCTAGGTGAATCAATCAGTTAGCCTTGTCTCCCAGACCATTAAAGGCAATCTGTTTGACCCCTCCGGACCTCAAACCTGTGATTTCAGCACAAATGTGAAAGTGACACAACACTTTCCAATATATTGCATATACCAAAGGAGCCCTCTCCTCCATCAGGTGCAATTATTCGATCAATGGGACATATTCTTCATAAGAAATGTCACCCATCACTAACCCAGAGACTTCATACATTTCATGAAGAGCAAATCCCATCTCCCTGACTGTGGTGAAGAATGTGCACGTCTCCGGATTATAATGCTCCAGCATGGCAAAAAAATGATGATTGCTCTGCGGAGTGCCATACTGAACAGCCCAAACCACGGTATAGAGGCTGGTCTGTAGGAGCTCATCCTTCAAATCTTCAAGGATGAAGCCCACCATCCTGAACCACCAATATTTGTCTGACGAATGAACCCATCCCAACGCCTGAAACACGCCTTTTGGGAAATCACCTTTCGCGGCCATAAACTGATTAAACATGGCCGCCTGATGGGGAGTCTCACCTATGGGATATACCGCCTCAAACGAACCCAGCAACAGTCCGACTACATTTCTATTATAACCCGTTGGGACTGTAGTGTGATGAGATATTCGCTCGAGGGAAACTCTAGATTGCTCCTCTGTCAAATCCCACTCCATCAATCGATGAAGGGACATCAATTGAATGGACGATAAGGAAAACATTCTTTCCATGTCTAGGAGAAAGAAGCGACGCTCTCCAAGCTGACGAAACCATTTGTAGCTGCCGTCAAGCATCACCATTGCATCCTTATAGATGGAGTCCACGAATAAGAAATCCGCTTTCTTAGTAATGAATGGGCATCTGATTCAAATCTCATGTCTATGATGAGAGCTCAAAAAGTCTGCGAGCTCGCCTGACTTAACCTGGTTTGTCGCTCTCGATTCTTCCCAGTAAAAGCCAGCACAGTTCTGTTGAGACTAGAGATGACATCCGGATCTAGGCCACCCATATGACCAAAATGAAGTCTCTTTGCCAGATGGTTTAAGGAGTACTTAACTTCAAAAAGAAAAAGAACACAAAGTCAGTACATTGAAAAATAGTGAAATTACACCAAGTGTTAGAGTTCAAACGCGAGGCTCAACACATGAAATCCACGTTCTATAACTAAAACGCGAGGCTCACATGAAGCCCGCGTCTAGACTCCACATTGAAAAAGTTTCTAAGTCCTTAGACTCAAACGCGAGTCTCATAAATGAGACATGCGTTCAGAAATCTCAAGACAAAGTCCCCTGGACTCGCGTTCAATTCGCAGACATGAAGGTCGCGTTGATTGTCATGCCCTTCTTTCCAAAATACGCGGAAACGGAGTCGCGACGAGAGTCGGCAACGTATATACGCAAGGAATATACCTCACGTATACACGTTGAGCCTAAAGTAACCTGAACAAGCTATAAATCCAAACCAAAATCAATCAATAATTACTGCAATATCCCATATAAACATCCACGCATGATATCATATAAAAATCACTTGAATAGAGACTAAATCTGATATGCATGAATCAAGAAAAGTATAGAAACAGGAATAAAAAGAGGCAAGAATACCAGAATAAAAAGGGAGAGAGTCTAGCTCCTTGCAAGGCGTACCGTCTCATCGAACACCTGTATAATAGAAACAAGCGTCCAATATCTGGACGTGCAAATCCAGGGTCGTCAGAAAGTGACCTGGTGAGTGTGTGTGTAAAGGGAAAAGCTCGTACATATAAACAATGTGCACAAAAAATAACAAGATAACTGCAAACATAAGATAACTAAATAACATGATAAATAAACAACTGAATAACGATGACATGAATAAGTGTGCAGATAAAAGACAGTAAAACAACTGTAAACAAACAACTGATGTCTAGACGTGTATCCTAGCAATCCCTAATCTGGTATATAAATCTAGTCATGGTTACAATCATATGTCTAACATAGTTATATATATATACAGTCGGGTGGTTACGGTCAGTCACAATACATTAACAGTTAATTATCATTTATTATTTCAGCGAACACCAATTGCCACCTGTAATAGACGCATCCTTACTACGCCTATTACACGTGTCAATCAGGGTCCTAAGTTATTGAAACTGATTGATTGGAGACATTATTCATGCTTTAGGTGGGTCCTGTACATACCCTGACCACGACCTCAGTTTCTTGGCGCTGAACCAGGCCGTACCGCTAGGTACTCAGTAACAGTAACAGTAATCTCACTATAAAAATAGTGGAACAATAACAGTACAGATGGGATGTCAGTCATCCGCCAGGAACCTACTACAGTGGAACCCTCAGTCGGCTGTGTAACCTGTATCCTAGGTCCACCCAAATACAGACGCTGTCTCCTCCATCAATTTTCCCAATCCCGGTGTAAGTTGTTCAATTACTTTATTATTGAATTCAGTAAAAACAATCGATACTCATGTTACTTATAACACTGGTGTTGGCCCAAAGGCCTTCCACCCTAGTTTTGATGATGATTAACTCATGTAGTTATGTTTATTAATATTCTTGTGTTTTTAGTCTCAGATCTTATAACAAGATGTTAGTTTGGTGATAGCTTCAACAAGAGGTGTTTGGAAGCTTCACAAGTGATTCCAGGGCTCAAGCTTCAAGATCACACATTGTCTAGCCCATGGATGGAGTTTTGGATCAGGTCTACTTGAAGATGGAGATCGTCAAGAAGACTTAGGTATCCATAGTTTAGATAGTGCATTTAGATCCATTTGTAAAGCTTAGTATAGTTGATATGCTCAAGTGCACATAACACACACGTTTTATGTTTGATTTTTGGTTTTCATGAATTGTTGATCAAAACAAGTTTAATTGATATATGTATAGTTGTTTCATTTTATACATGCATGCTTAATTTTTAAACAAACTTATTTTGACTTTCCTATTCATGTATTGAAAAATCCAAGTTTGATAAAAATACATGTTTTGGTTTTTGGTAAAAATGATAAAACACAAAAATAGTTCATATTGATTGATATTTGAGCTAAACTTTTTATCACATGTTTTATATATCAATACAAAATGATAAAACTATTTTTGGGTATTTTTACAAGACTTAAAAGATTTTTAGAAATATTTTTACATGTGTTTCTGTCCCAGAACAGTGGCTGACATGCCAGGTCGGCCGACCGCACGGGTCGATCGCACCTAAGGCCGGTCGACCCATGAGGTCGACCGACGTGCAGAAGCTTGTGCACGTTTGGCAGCTACAGGGACGGTCGGCCGGGCGGCCGACCGGACCTGAGAGCAGTGCTCTCTGTTTATTTCGGTCGGTCGGCGGTCGACCGGTTTGGCCCAACGGTCATATTTTTGACCGTTGGCGGTCGGCCGACCGCTAGCCTGTCAAGCTGCCAGATCAGCCTAACGGCTAGTTTTCTGTTTGGCCTATATAAAACCCCATTCCTTTGGGTTTTTGGCTAAGATTTTGAGAGTTGATTTTCTTCCATTCTCTGGTTTTAAAAACAAGTTTTAAAAAGTGTTTAAAGAGCAAAAAGATTCATTCTATTTGTTTTTAAGTGTTTTGTTATTTCAAAGAAAATAGGTTTTTGGGAATTAGTTTATTGTTCTTCATTTCTATATCAATTTGGTATTTTTCCCAAGAGATTTTCTTTGATCAAAATACTTTTTCCACACTTGAGCTTATCTTCTATCCTATTCTATTTAGGATTTTGTTTGTGGAAAAAGAAAGAGGTTTGTGGTTGAGACATACCACTTGTTGTAAACCCTTGATTTCTTGTATTGCTCCCTCTTTGGTAGAGGTTTAGGTTGTTGTATTGGGTTGGTGTTTGCTCCCTCTTTGGTAGAGGTTGAGGATTGTGTTTGCTCCCTCTTGTGAGAGGTGGAGTTGGTTGTTGTTTGCTCCCTCTAGTGTGAGGTGGAGCTTGGTGGTTGTAACCCTCTTCGGTAAGAGGTGTTGGTTGTTGTTGTTTGGCTACGGGCCTACCCCTCGGTTGTGAGGCGGTGGTTGAGAGAGGAGTTCGGTACTCCTAGTGTTGTAACAAATCCTCTTCGGTAGAGGTTCCCTCGGTGGGAGATAGTGGATTGGAAATCCTATACGATGGTGTAGGCGGGGATGTAGAGCTAGGGGCTCGAACCTCGGAACATATCTTGGCCTTTGCGTTTGATCCATTTTCTCTCAACTCTCTCTCTCTCTTTTATTTGTGCAAAGCATCATTCATTCATTCATATCATATATTGCTTGTGTTGCCTTGCATCTTTTATATTGTTCATCCTTATATGCTTGGATTGCTTGTGTGTGTGCCTCACTTATACTTAACCACAAGAGCTACATATAGCACCTCAACCCATATTTAGGGGAATCAAGAGGAGTTAGTCCAGAGCCCTTCACGGGGAATTCGTCTACACTTGTGTGTTGTATTAAGTGTGTTTGCAATATTTGTTTTAAGCTTCCGCATTTAGCGTACTTAGTTTCTAGATTAGCACTTACACCTATTCACCCCCCTCTAGGTGTTTTTCAATTGGTATCAGAGCCAACGCTCCTGATATTAGGCTTAACATCCTAGGAGTGAGATCCATTTGTTTGCTAATCTATTGTTTGCATTTGCTTGTTTGCACACTCATATAGTTTACCATGGACTTCATGACCCCACCTAGTTTTGACCCTTCCAACATTGTTGTTTGGAAGTATAGGATGTCCATGTACCTAAGACCCTAGGTTTGCATGTTTTCCTTACCGCTACCAAGAGATGTTATCTTGGTGACCGCAAGCATATAGGGGGCAATGCACAAGCCCTTGAGGCTATTAGAAGCACATTAAATAAAGAATATCTTATGCTTGCTTCTAACTTTGATTCCACATTTGCAGTGTGGAACATGTTGACACCACCACCACCTCCAAGCTTCAATTGCCAATTCAACCAGAGGAGTCTAGTGGAGAATCCGACTCACAATGCTTGATGGTCTAAGGGAATGACTCCCTTGAGGTACAATCGGAATCTCAACTAAATAGTAATAATGATTGTGCTAGTTCTTCTTCTGATAATTTTGATGCTCATGCTTTAAATGAAACTATCAATTGTTTGTGAAAAGTTAATAGAAAAATATAAGATTTTGAAAAAAAATCTAGAAATTGAAAAGAAAATAAAAGTTTGCATTCTAGACTTGATTGTGTTTTGCAAGAGAAGGTTAAGGTCTATAATGAAAGGGATTCATTGAGATCTCAGCTTGATCTTGCACTTAAAGAAAATGAGTTTTTAAAATCTAAAAATGATTGTGAAACTCTTTTGAAGAAAAATGAAAATTTGTCTTCGAAAGTTGATTTTGTTTTAAAAGAGAATATTGTTTAGAAAACAAAATTATTCTATTTCAAATGATTTAAATGTTTGTTTAAAGAAAAATGAAGTTTTGCAAAATAAGATTGATTCTCATGTTTGCCATGCTAGGGTAATTTCATACACTCCACCCATTGCATGCTCCACTTCTTCTTTGATTGAAAATGATATAAATTTAATTAAGAAGAAAATGGATTGTTTGGGCTCCACTTTGAGTCAATGTGCCATGAACCATACACGCTTGGAATCCTTGGTTCGAAAGAAACAAGTTCCATCTTTTCATGCACACCATACACTGCATACACATGCTCCTCACGGACACCATCACACTATGTATGCTCATGTGTACACTTGTATACATTGTGGACGTAAGGGCCACCTTGCTAAATTTTGTTATGATAGATTACATGTTTCAAATTTAGCAAATAAATTTGTTTGGGTTAGAGAAGGTACTAACCCTCATGGACCCAAAAGACAATGGGTACCAAAGACCACCCCCTCCTATTTTTGATGTAGGTGTGGGCTCTCACATGACGTGAGAGTTGCCGTACCTTGGAGTGGATGCGTTCCGAGCTTCATGGAAATCAATTGGATGCATCACTTTCAAGGGATGTTTGGTGGAGAGGACCACCATGTTTGGAGACAAGGAGAGTTGCCTTCTAGGTTTTGGTAACGATTCCTAACTCCTATTTATTATTTTCATGCTTTTAATATTCATTGTTTATAGCATGTTCATTGTTTAGTGATCAGTATGAAAATGTCATGTTAATTAGATTCTTGACATACATGTATAGTATTTGAGACACCCATGTTTAATATGGATTATTATTTTGTGTTCTCGTATTTGATTAGCTATCATGTACATCATAAATCAAATAACATGTGGATATTCATAATAATCATGTTTATGTTTATCATGTTGATTTTTATCGTGTTTTGATGCCTCATGTTAAGATTACTTGTTTAGATGTTAGTTTCATTAAAACTAGGTGTATACTTGTGCATATAGTGGGCCACAAATAAATCTATATATGTTTGAGCTTGAATGCTTATTTGAACCCATTAGATGTGCTAGTATAGTCTAGTTTTGATGATTCATATATTTTAAACTTGTATTCCCATTTTGGTTTTGTTTGTAGATCATGTGTTTTACATTTCATGTATATGTGCATTTTGCCAAACCTTAAGTTATACATGTATACCCTTTGAGTCATTTGCCTTTCATGCAAATCTATATATGTGGACTCAATTGTGTTTAGGGATATGTATGTATACTTATTGTGTTGACATTCATACATATACCTTGAAATGAAATTTGTTTTGGTGAAAATTTAGTTTTTCTTGATTTCGTGTTTATTTGTTTAACTTCATGTATATGTCTATTTTATATCCAAATTATTATTCTACATATACATCCTTTTTGAGCCACGTGCCTTAATGCATATATTTTGTGGACTCGTTGTGTTTTGGATATGTATGTATGCTTTAGTTTGTATAAACATACATATATCTTGAAGATTAAATAATTTTGATGATTTTCATTGTTTTCAAGGAATTTTGAGCTTAATTGGAAATTTCATAATACCATGTCACACATTACTTGTACACTCATCATTTTTTTAAAATATTTCTCATGAGTATGTTTTCATGAGCATGTATGGATTTTATTGAATATTGAGTGTTTTTAAGTGCTATGTGATTTACATGTGTTTTATGAAAATTATTTTTAGTTTATTCCTTACTTGAAGGATTTCGTACTAGTTAACAAAAATTTCCATTTTAACTAGTTCATATTCTTCATCTTGATATGAGTTATGAAAAACACCTAGAGGGGGGGTGAATAGGTGTAAGTGCTAATCTAGAATACAAATGCAAAATTATGTGCGCTAAATGCGGAAGCTAATGCAAATCTTGCACAAACTTAATACAACACAACAAGTGTAGCCGAATTCCCCGTGAAGGGCTCTGGATTACTCCTCTTGATTCCCCTTGAATGGGTTGAGGTGCTATGTGAAGCTCTTGTAGGTTAAGTATAAGTTAGGCACACACACAAGCAAGCCAAGCAAATACAAGATATAGCAATATAAATATGCAAGGCAATACAAGCAAATAGATATGATATGACAATATGAATTATGCTCAACACAAGCAAATATGATATGATAAGAAGTATGATGCTTTGCACAAATGTAAAGAGAGAGAGAGAGTTAGAGAAAAGTGGATCAAACGCAAACACAAAGATATGTTTCGAGGTTCGAGCACCTTGCTCTACATCCCCGCCTACACCACCGTGTAGGATTTCCAATTCACTATCTCCCACCGAGGGAACCTCTACCGAAGAGGATTTTGTTACAACACTTAGGAGTACCAAACTCCTCTCTCAAACAACCACCTCACAACCGAGGGTAGGCCCGTAGCCATACAACAACCAACACCTCTACCGAAGAGGTTTACAACCAAACTCCACCTCTCACTAGAGGAGCAAATCAATCACCCGATCACCTCTACCTAAGAGGGATACAACAAGAATAAGGGTGTTTACAACAAGTGGTTCCAAAAACCACAAACTCAATCTCTCTTTCTTTTTCTCCTTTCTTTTCCATAAAAAACAAGATCCTAAATGATTAGGATAGGTGATAGCTCAAGTGTGAAAACAAGGTGTTTTTGGAAACAAGCAACAAAGAAAAACTACTTGGGAAATCTCTTGTATATGATAGAAATAAAAGACCAAACAAAATCCCAAAACCTAGTTCTCTTTGATTTTCCAAAAACCCAAAACAATAAAGATTAAATCTTTTTGGCACTTAAACTCTTTTAAAAACTTGTTTAAACACTAGAGAACACAGAAATTTTTCTCCTTGAAAACCTTGGCAAAATCCCAAAGAGATGGGTTTATATAGGCCAAAACAGAAACTAGCGTTAGAGCTGAGCTGGCAGCTCTGACAGGCAGTGGTCGACCGGCCCGTCGACCGCCAACGGTCAGAAATATGACCGTGGGCAACTGCGGTCGATCGGCCGGTCGACCCAGAAAAACAGAGAGCAGAGCTCTCGACCCGGTCGACCGGCCCGGTCGACCGTCTCAGGGACTCCAAACGTGCACAGATCTGTGCACGTCCGGTCGACCGGCCCGGTCGACCGGATATCAGCCAAGTCGACTAATAACCTGGCTTAGTCGACTGGTTGAGTCCTGGACCTGAAAACTGGGTTTGAAAACTTGGGAAAAATATTTTCTAAAAATCTTTTAACACTTCTAAAAATTCACAAAACTTGTTTTATCATTTTATATTGAAACATAAACAAGTGATAAAATTTCAAGACATATATCAACATATTCAAATCATTTTTGTGTCTTGCAAATTTATCAAAAACAAAACTTGTATTTTTGTCAAACTTGATTTTTCCAAAACATGAATAGGATAGTCAAAATAAGTTTGTCTAGCAAGTTTAAAGCATGTATGTATATTTAGAACATATCTAATATACATAGAAATAAAGTAAACTTGTTTTGATCTACTATTCATGAAAACCAAAATCCAAAATATGAAACGTGTGTGTATTGTGCACTTGAGCATATCAACTATACTAAGCTTTACAAATGGATCTAAAACACACTATCTAAACTATGGATACCTAAGTCTTTGTGTCAACAAGAAGACTTGCTCCAAAAACTCATCCATGGGCTAGGCAAAGTGTGATCTTGAAGCTTGGCCCTGGAATCACTTGTGAAAGCTTCCAAACACCTTGTTGAAGCTAATCACCAACTAATATCTTGGTTAATGATCTGAAACTTAAACAACACAAGATTATTAGTAAACATAACTACATGAGTTAATCATCATCAAAACTAGGGTGAAGGCCTTTGGGCCAACAATCTCCCCCTTTTTGATGATGACAAAACTCATGGAGTTATATATGCATGGATTAAAGTAAAACTTCAAAGAAGCTCCCCCTTAACTCATGCATAAGCAAATAAACATAATAATATGCAATGAAAGTTCTTAAAACATGAATGCATAAATATGCATAAACAATAAAGGTTCTAGATACCAATGAAATATTTAAAGCAAAGCATACTCTAGATACCAATTAACAACCAATTAACAAATAAACATTTTCTAGATGCTCTAGATACCAACTCTAGATACCAATAAACATACATTAAAACTATATTAAACTTAATATAGCAAAAACATAACTATGCATATATAAACAAAACCAAAATCTTTCTCCCCTTTTTTGTCAATCATCAACAAAGGGGTAAACAATACCATAAATAAAATGAGGGGTAAAAATCTTCATCCCCCTTTAAGTGTCAAACAAACAATACAAATAATGATCTCCCCCTTTTTGTCTAAAAACAAAACAAGGTCAATAAGGGGTGACTACAAACATGATATCAATTAAAAATATGTCAATGAAGCATCTTGATACCAAAAGAAAGTAAACAAAGATTAATAAATGTTATATGCTATATACATTCATGAAGAGGAGACGCTAAGTTAGCTTCCCTACACATATGCATTACATGAAAGATGTGTTAAGCCCTAATTCACATAACACACATTATGTAATGAATATAGAGGAGTGTGAAGCTCCCCCTACACACGTGTACCACATAAGGAAAAGATGTTAAGCTTTTCAATACACAATACACTCAACATGAATCTATATGTGGAAGAGATGTTAAGCTCTTCTTGCATATAAGAAATTAAATCCAATTTTTGTATTTTACTTTAAACTAAATTTTTAGATACTAATTGAAAAAAACATTTTTAGATACCAATTCAAATTTGACATAATAAATTTTGAATGTCTAAACATAAATTTTGATACCAATTGTAAATGTTTTACCAATTGAAAAGATTTTTCATAGAAACATTGATACCAATTGTAAGAATTATTCATTTTAAAAAACATATAAACAAATTTGATGTTGATATCATATGTTTAAAATAACAACTTTAATCATAAAGTGTGGGAGTACAAATACCAATTGAAATACAAAATCAAATTTTCTCCCCCTTTATGAATTACAAACTAAAATGATGCATAGTCTTGATATCAATTTAAAAGTGATCAATTTAAAAAAAATTGAAACTCAAGTACTAGTATAAACACAAACATATATATATGTATGAAAATAGATACCAATAGAAATTGATATTCTTGGAATTGAAATCATACATAAATACAAAATATATATGAGTATACAAGAAGATCAAAGTGATACCATTGAAAGAATTCAATGATACCAATTGACATAACAATAAGTTCAAGTGTATACATCATATTACCAATCCCACCCATCTCATGCACAAGTTTAAAAGGATTTTCAATATAAACAATACAAGGCATGGACTCCCATCCAACCTCCCGTAGATGGTAGGAGTTTTCAAAAATAGATTTGAAAATAAGCTTAGTTTGAAAAATTCTACCAAAATGAAGAATACCGTAGCTAGTTAAATGGAAAGTTTTGTTAACTAGTACGAAATCCTTCAAGCAAGGAATAAACAAAATTATTTTTCATAAACATGAAATCCACATGATATCAAACACTCAAGTCAATTAGGCACAAATATGACTCATGAAAACAAAACATGAGTAAGCAATAAATGTGAGTGTACAAATAAAGTGTGAATATCATAATCATGAAAGTATTCAATTAAGCTCAATTATTCCTTAAACATTGAGAACACGAAAATCATCAAACTTATTTAATCTTCATGGCATATGTATGTCTAATACAAACTAAAGTATACATACATATCCAAAACTCAACGAGTCCACAAAATATATGCATTAAGGCACATGGCTCAAACGGATAAACATGTATATCTAATAGTTTGGACAAGATAGACATATACATGAAGTTAAATATAATCACAAAACATGAAACATGAATAACTAAATTTTCATCAACAAAATTTCATTTCAAGGTATATGTATGAATTGTCAACACAATAAATATACATACATATCCCTAAACACAATTGAGTCCATATATAGATTCGCATGAAAGGCAAATGACTCAAGGGGTATACATGTATATCTTAAAGTTTGGCAATACAAACATATACATGAAGTGAAAACTCATGAAACAAATTCAAAAATGGAATACAAGTTTGAAATGTGTGGATCATCAAAACTAGACTATACTAGCACATCTAATGGGTTCAAATAAATAATCATTCAGCACATACATATATAGATTTATTTGTGGCCCACTATATGCACCAATATATAACTAGTCTTAATGAAAACTAACACTTAAACATATTCAGACATGAAGCATCAAAACACAATATAAAAATCATCATGATAAACTAAAACATGATTACTATGTAAATTCACATGTATTAGATTCATGATGTACATTATAGCGTAAACAAAAGTGAGAACACTAAGTATGATTCAAATAAGCATGTGTGTCTCAAATACTATACATGTATGTCAAGGATCTAATAGACATGAAATGAACATACTAATCCATAGACATCAAAAACATGCTATAACATGAATAATGAAAGCATGTAAACAATAAATGAGAGTAAAGGATTGTTACCAAAACCGAAGAAGCAACTCTCCTTGTCTCCAAAACATGGTGGTCCTCTCCACCAACCTTCCCTTGAAAGTGATGTGTTGACTGATTTTTCCTGCACACAAAAATAAGGATATTAAATTTAGAAATAGTAGTGTGAGGGTCAGTTCTAATCCGCGGTAGCAAAGGCTATGCGGGTCGTGATCCTCAAGGAGGGACTGCGATAGAAGCGTTAAGCAAGTTAATCTCTAAAATTTATCTTTTTTAGTTAATTGTCACTATGGTATTTACAAAGAAACGTGGTATTTACAATGAGTTGTGGGAAAGAATATTTGAGAGATATGGATTTAATCTACGAAAAGAAAATAAAAGAAAAGAAAGGAAAACTTATCTCTTTATTTGCTTGCCGTTTGAACCGTTGCGATGATTTCCCTTTTCTGGAGGCGTACAATACAAGCACGGCTTATGGGTCGTCCGCCTTCTTAATCTACTCTGCGAAATAAAACAACAAGCTATGAAGACTTGTTTATCGCCATGGGCCGTCAAGGTTCCTTCTTCGGCTAGGTAGTCTCAAAGCGTCAAGTTCTCACGGTTTACAAGACATCAGAGAAGGAAACAATATGAAAACAAGATCAAGAGAACAAGAACACAACATAAAATAGAAGAGATGAACAAATAAACATAACAAAAATAAACCTTTGAATGGATTTCATTAACAATTGAAGAAGAGTTGGCTTACACCGCTGTCACCTCATACAAGCATGGACTCTTCCTCCATGAAAGCTTCCTCCACTCTCAGAATTACAAAAGATAAACAAAAAGAAAACCTAACCTAAAGAAAGAGGAAAAACCCTAAAATCTGAATTTTGGCCCTTTGCTGGACTCTGGACGCTCTGTACGTTGCACTGCAGGTGATATTTATAGGTGCAGAAGGCCGAGGAGTCCTGGACGAACTTGCCCACGAATTTGGGATCTGGATGAGATCAAAGTGCGCGGATTTGCGGCGGTTCCCGCGGCACTTTTGTGGCTTCTGGCCACGCGCTTTGGCGCGGGCCTCTCCTGGTCCGTCCATGTGGGCGCCTGCTTCTAGAATTGTAATCCTGGCCTTTTAAATCTGGATTTTCGAGGTAACTTGGTAATCAAGTTACCCTTAATCCAGATTTCTTCAAATCTTCCTCCCACGAATTTTCTTCTATCTTGGCCTTTTTATCCTCATCCTGCATGTGTTTAGGGTTAGATAGAAGTCATCCTTCCCTAATTTCTGATATTTGCAACTTTTACCCTTGTATTTGCATTTTGACTCTTTGTATTTGCGCTTTTTCACCTGGGCTTCAAACATGGGCTTGGATCTGGGCTTTTGGGCTCTTAGGCTTTATTTATTGCTAAAATAACAATTCGAGGCCTGCACACAATAAATTACAAATTATTAATAAATGTGCAGAATTAAATGAATAATATGAAAATGTGATGGTAATATGATGATAAAATGCACTTTTCACTACCAATCACACCCCCACACTTATCTTTTTGCTCGTCCTCGAGTAAAAACAAGAAAAAGAAAAAGTTAATCTAACCTAACTCACTTTCGTAGGAATCACGATTGCACTTAGCAGTGCAACAAGCCGTTAAACCCTAGGTTACCCTAGAGGACGAGTGTTGTCTCGTGAGGGTTTCAGCGGATTGCACCCCAAAATCCATAAAAGGAAAATATTTGAATTATTATTGAAGAGACTAAGTAGTCTATAAGTTTTAGGATTATCATTTTTATTCATTCTTCAAACCTAGTCTTTATAAAGTCAATTGTTTTCATTTTAGGTAAGGATTAAAATTGAATTTCTAATATAGTCCTTTTTCGTTACCAAAGTCATACGCACCCTTGTGAATCTAGGAATTCCTTAACTTGGACTCTCATGCCTCTTTTATTTTTATAACATCATCTAATTTCTTTCGTGTAAGTATCAAGGCTTCTTGAGCCCTCATACCTAACTAATTGATTATTAGATGTGTTAATACTATATTTTTTTCTTAGTCCTTCTTAGGCTTTCTAATCCACCTGTAACAAACTTAAGTCGATGACTCCCAAACCGGTTGGCTTTAGGGCACCAGGTGAGAAAACACCCCGCGGACTCAAATTCGAGTGAACTAGGCCCCAAAACTAAGGACTTTATTTTATTTACTCACCTTTAGGCATGAATACTTATGCTTCTTGAGGCCATGTATCAGCTTAATTGGTGATTTTTTTCTTCTTTTTTTTTTCTTTTTTTTTTTTTTATGAGGCACAAGTCTTTGTCTTCGAATCCTAGATATGCATTTGGTATGCATACTTCATTAAGGTAAAAATCAAGACTAATTATTATTCAATTTCTCTCCTATACCTAAAAATTAAACAATTTATTTATTTTGACCAAGTTTTTAGAAATCCTAATCATGATTTTCCTATCCTTAAAACTAACTTAGATTTCTTTCAAAAAATAAGTCAAAATATTTCCTTTTTATAAGTTTTTTTTTTTTCATTTTTTATTTAATGTTAGAAATTTTTTTTTTTTTAAATGTTAGAAAACAATAAAGAGAAAATTTTTTTTTATTAATTAATCTTTTCTATGTTAGTAAACCCTCCCCCACACTTATCTCATGCATTGTCCTCAATGTATGAAATGCATGAATGCATGAAGAAAAATTAAAGAGAGGCAAGAATAATAGTATACCATAATATGTACAACACATGTATCCTCTCACCTAGAGCTGCTTAGATTCATCCCTCTAGCTCGTTTCCCATCATTCCAATAGGTTCTCTTTATAAGGCACAATGGGGAGACCAACATTTTTGTTTTAACTTTCTCTCCCCCCAGTTTCATCTTCTTTAGGCTCTTCCTCATCATATGTCCACCTCCATTATTCAAAAATTCATCACACCTTTCAGTTGGACTTCCTTGCCGAGAAATTCTAGCTTAGTTCCGTATATCTCCTCAAAACTTAAATCAACACTTTTCCCTGGAAGTGAATAATTAACCAACATCTCCTTAATCGGTGGTATCTAAACATAGGAGTTCTTCTTCAAAGAGACTTTCGAAAGTTAAGTCAATCGGAGTTTCTTGAACTATATTCTCATGCGATATTTCAGTGCTTGGCTCTTTGAAGATACTTAGATCAAATCTTCGTTTTTTAAATGGAACTTTAAAATTATAATCCTCAACATGTGTCATCTTATCACTAAAATCGCACTTATCCTCAAATAACTTGTCAGAAATAGAGACTCATTTTCACTTTCTTTTTCACAAATGTTCTCGTGAAGTTCACCTCAAATGTTTGGTCTTTAATCTTACGAGATTGGTTTTTCCAGGTTGAAGACATTGACCTCTTTAGTCATGTTTCCAAAAGTCAACCTCATGGATCCATTCCTACAATTTATGATCGCATTTGCAGTTGCAAGGAACGACGCCCTAGGATAACGGGAGTTTGAGACCGAAGAGTGGATACAGGTTCGGTCTCCAGAACAACAAAATCTACTGGGTAGATAAACTCCCCAACTTGGACGAGCACATCGGTAATTTCTCCTTTGGGAATTTTTTATGGATCGGTCAGCCAATTGGATTGTAACCTTAGTCGACTAAGTTCGCCCAACCCAAGTTGTTGGTAAACTGAGAAGGGAGTAAGTTGATACTTGCTCCCAAATCAAGAAGTGCATGCTTAATTGCAGTTTGACCTATTGTGCAAGAGATGGTGGGGCAACCAGGGTCCTTATACTTGACAGGGATCTGGTTGGACAATAGCTCACTAATGTTAGTGGCTAGAAAAACCTTCTTGGGCACATTAGTCTTTCTCTTCTTTGTGCACATGTCCTTAATAAACTTGGCATACTTAGGGACTTGTTGAATTGCATCAAGAAGAGGTATATTGATCTTGACTTGATTAAAATCCTCTCGTACCTTATCCATTTGTGCACATTGCTTATCTTTAAGCCTATTTGGGTAGGGTGCGATGGGCTTGTGCATATCTTCGGCTGACTTGTCTTTTTTCGTGTTGTTGGCTTAAGTTGGGATGGAGTGGGATCAGGCAAGCTGAATGATTGTTTAGAACTTGATGGTGTTGATACTTGGTTATCACTTGTTTTCCCGACCGCAATGTATGAATCGCATATCGCATTGCACTGACTCATTGATTCTCTTCACCAAGTGAGCTTGACTAGAGTTCCTAGGTTTGGGAATGGTTGACTAGGTAGAGTACCCTTTTGCCTTTCTTGCTGATTCATTTGCATCTCTATCCTAGTCAAGACTTGAGCCAGCGTGTCATTACTTTTAACGATAGTGTCCACCTTTCTTTCCAGATTGGAGAGCCTTGTTTCCATTTGTGAATATTGGAAAGAGGGTGGAGGATTTTGATAGGGCGGATTTTGGAAATTGTTGGAGAATTTGGGCCTAGTTTGATCATTGTTACTTTGGCCCCAAGACAAATTGGGATGGTTTCTCCAACCGGATTGTAGGTGGGCGAATATGGATTGTTGGCGGGCGGATTGTTGGTGGGCCTGTGAAGGCCGCATTCATATGTTCGGGCAAGCTTTGATGCGCGATAAAAACAGGACATTCCTCGAACACATGGTTCATATCTTGACAATAGTACAGCCCGCCGAAGTTGTCGGCTGACTTGGTTCACAGAGACTGGCTCTTTAGTTTTCAAGAGCCTCTAGTCTTCGCATAACAGCAGCTAACTTAGCATCGGTTGCTATGTTGGCCTCAATGGAATGGATACCTCCTTTTGAAGAAGTAGGGTCATTAGTCCTAGATTTTTCAGGGAGTAGGTTCCCATTGGATGGTATTTTTCAGCTAATTCCTCATACAATTTCCATCCATCAGTTTCGTCCTTTTTCAGAA